>QGMF01000207.1:0-50406 GCA_007821475.1 Lachnellula arida
CTTTTCCTACTAGGTGGGTGGCGGCTATATAATAGGTGGCACCTATATTATAAACCTATATAATTATATTAGTAATCTAGCTATATAAACTAATTAGAAGCCTGCTTTTATACTACTTTTTAAAACACTATCTTATAATTCTACCTAATATTCTATTATAATAATACCTTAAGATTAATAAAATAACGCACCTACTATCTAATTCTTTCTATTATAATTAATATAGTAGTATATAATACCTAGCAATACTATATAATTTATTAAAGTCTATAGATTAAATAAGAAATGCACTCTTAAAAGTAAATAAGCTAAATCTTATTTTAATTATAATTTATGCTTTTTAAATATATCTATTACCTAATACTAAATAGTATTAGCTACTAGAGGTAGTAGTGCTCTAATCTTTAAATATACTACTTCTAGTAGCTTAATAAAGAGGTTATTTACTATTAAACTAAGGGATAGCTAGCAGATTACTATAAATACTACTATAGCTTTAATAAAAGGCTATTCTAAGAATTAGTAAGAAAAGCAGATATACTTTTAACCTTAAGTATAAGTAGTCTCCTCTATAGTTATAAGCTTACTTACTTTCTTTCTATCTTAGTAATCTGCGCTAATTTAATAAACCTTCTATAGATACTATATTTTAACTATTAGATTATTACTCTCTTCTGTAATAAACTCCTCTTTTTGAGTATTATTATAGCAATGCGCGTATATCTAAATAAGTCTACTATATTACTAGCTTCCCTCTTAATCTATTAATTTACTAGCTTAAATTATTTTAAATAAATAATATAGTTAAGTATACTAAATAGTAAACTTAGAAGGTTTTATATAATATAGGTTAAATTTAATATACTAGATAGATTTATATAAGACCTTATACTTCTAAGGCAGTTAATTATATAGTATATTATATATAGTATTATTAGTAGCGTTAGCAAGGGTTTTCTAAGTAATATAAGCTAGCTATTTAGGTAGTAGTAGCATAGGTTTAATAATAGGTAAGATAATAGTATTAGGAAGAATAGATCTTTCTAGAGTAATAATAAGGTTCTCGCGGAGATTTTAACCTCTTATAAAGGTCTGCAGATAACTAGAAGTAATATAAGTATCTATAGCAAGATAAGATAATAAGATAGAAGAAGTAGGAAGCAATTTTAATTATCTAAATAGTAAGTTCTATATATTTTAATCTATAGAAGTCTAACTTTCTAATAGCTAAGCTTACTTTAATATCTCTAAATCTAATATATTAGAGAGCTAGAAAGCTATACCCTTATAAGATCCTATAAATATTAGAAGGCTTACTAGCGCCTTCTAATTATAATTAAGCCTGGAAAGCTAAAAGGCATAAAATAGGGATATACTATAGGAAAGCTTAGAATAGAATGCATTCTACCTTCCTATCCCGCTAGGCGGGATAGGAGATCTGATACGCTGCCGTGAATGCGCTTATGCTCGTCCTAAGAAGCTAACACGCTCCTAGAGCTAAAACCAAGCTGTCTGCAATAGCGCATTCAGCATATAAAGATTTTATCTAGGAAATAAACCCTCGCGCAGTGTGCGAACTTTCTTTATCGATTGGGTTGGTTTTCTATAGAGGGGTATTTGAGGTATGTTGGTACGTTAAGAGACGGTAGAGGGGAATCGAGAAGGATGCTAGGGTATGGAATTGATTCCTTTTTAGGGTGTCTCTAAATGACTAGGATGTGGTAGAGGAGTTTTTGTGTAGCGGTAGGGTTATGGATAAATGCGCTTGTTGACTACTTTAATTTGTTATGAATATATAGGGGATGTAGGGATAAGGATAGGAGGGAGGAGGTCTTAGGACTTGAGGGGCGGAATATATTACGCTTTTATATATATATGTCAAGGCTCGGCTTGCCCGTAGTCCATGTCCAGGGAAAAGAATCGTCTGTGGTGCAGTTTCCTTGCCTTAATAACACGACCAAGCAGGTGCAACTTCATAAGAGGTATTTATGGATCTCGTGGTAAACTTCTTTCGATTCCATATGCTCGAGATCCTGGGCTGACAGGAGGGAGGCCTATCTAGGGAGCTGAATGCTGCTTGGAGTTCTAGAGTCTATAAAATTAAAGTGCAAAGGTCTATCTTAAGCGGGATTGGGAACCCAGGACTGACTAAATATAGCGGCAAGCATTTTTCCCCTGATGGTTTTAGCTCTCTTTATATATAGGGCTTTATATATAAATATCCTTAGCTTAGCATGACCCTATACCCTTCGGGAGGTCCCTAGGACTATATCTTATACTGTTATCCGCTGGTTGTACATTGATATTATCATTATTAATATTCAAGATGCAGGAACCTGTCTTGCTGGATATGATATGGCCGACTTGGAAGTCGGAATAATGTTCCACGGGAGTTGAGATAGTATAACGGTCGACTCTGCTCCGGGGCATCGAGACTGTTTATAGCCCGTTTTGGTTTACATACTATATCTAGTTGCAGAGTTGCTCATCAGAGAGCACCCTCAGCTGGCAGCAACTTTTATAATTCGTTTCCGTTCTAAACAAAAAAGCTGTATATACCAGTCATTGATAGCTAAGAGGCCTCTTTATTATGTATCGAATCAGATCCCTTTTGTTTGTTCTTTCATGTCTAGCAAATCGCACTAACATCCGTGAACCACCCCGATTATACCAATGAACCGCTTATACCGGTAGTTAATTCTCCATCGACTGCTCTCTATTCGCATTCGCTACGATCTTATTATCTATGTTTATGCAGAATATAAACGGTTTTGGATTGTCAGAGAAGCTATCTCATAAATCTATCAACCCCTACAGTATTCCACGGCCTTCCCTTCCCCAAAAAAGGACGGTTAATTATCTATGAACCTCTGAACTCTTTATCGTGCTTCCCTACCTAAGGTATGCTAGACATAAAAATCCACGGGCACCTACTGCCATGCATTGACTTTTAATGTCCCACGCTACCTGGCACATTATAAATTGGTGTCTGTCGCCTTTTCTGCCCATCGCGAGCGAGGCTTTTCATTTTGGTGGAGACGGCCGTAAAGCGTTGTAGGAGTTCAATGCAGTTATAAAGATTTCAACACAAGTCTTAAATAGGCCCCGTTTCCTGTCCATCTAGTTGGAACTATATACGGGCACTATCACTCGTACGCACACTACCAACCTTCCTTTTCAATTAGCTCAAATCCTTTCTACCCCCAACCAAAGTTTCAACTTTCCAAAAACACCCACCACACGAAGGCTTTGCAACCTTCAACTCCCTTCCCGTCCGATTTTCGCCCGCCAGCCTACTATACAGCTTTTTATCAAATTTTCTTTAAAATGTCCTCGCACATGTCCGATACTACTATACTCGTCCTAGTATGTCTCACGGCAGTCACGATAGTCTGCATCCCGATACTCTTGATACTGTACCTAGCACACAGATATCCAGTGAAGCGCCAGCAGACCGATTCCGAGCAGCAGGCTTTGACATCACCTAGAGAGCGGCTGCAGTTAAAGTTTGCCATTGTGGGCCCGTGGATAGTGCCGATTATTCGGATACTAGCACCAGGTGAGCCTGCAGATGGCACTGTACTGGAGGACTGGAGATAGGTGAGGTGAGGTGAGGTGTTCCGGTGGTATGGGTTTGTCAAGTTCGAAGTGGTGAGAAGGAGTTGTACTAACCTTGTATTTGCAGGAATATATGCGATCCGTTTTCTAAGGCGAGAAATATCGTCGCAGTTCCTCAGACCACCCACGAGAAAAATTACCACGATCTTTACCCATAAAAGCATACCCGAGGCTTTTTCGACAATCTCAGTAATCAGCTGGCAGCCTTGGCAGAAGACGGGTTTTCGTGTGGAAGTTGAAGCATCTTTTTGTTCTTGCCCAGATTGGCAATAACATATGCTTTGATATCATCCTTCGTAATGTCTTGAAGCTTCGCACTGGCGCGTCTAAGATAGACTCGTCAGACTAGGTCTAGGGTCGACTAGATACGTATACACAGAAATCGATCTTATACTCGTCAAGACCAATGACCACCGGGGACTCCCTAATGGTAGCAAAGACTCGATTGCAATTAAGGAATTCCAGCAGTTTCAGTGCCTTGAACGCGGTGAGCTGTTCTCGTGTTGGAAAGCAAGGACAGGTTAGGTTGAATTAGACAACAAATATGGAAAGGTTAAATAAGAGGGCTGACCACGAGTAAATGTGGCTGATACTTGAATTCAAAAGCCAACAGATCTGGAAAGCTGCTATTACTTGAATAACCTCGGACATTCTAAGACACACCTGAAAGACCAAGCAAACCAATATCTTGATTTAGACCGACTTCTATTCTTCATCGATGACTGGAGATGAGAGAGGCGCTGTGACTACTATGCGACGTCGACATGACGCGGCAATATGAAGACCATGTTCCAAACCTTCTTAATAATTCTGCCTTGGATGGAAGACCGCTTCCTCTGCTATACACTATTCATATGATCAAGGTAGTTCGCGCCAGGGGTGTGTAAAAAAAGTATGCTGAAAATATACTCAAGGTCAAATGACGAGATGCAGGTTTTAACGATAAAAGGATCTTGAGCGCAGTATATCTATATCACTTCACTCTTGACACGTGAGAAAGTATGTTGTACGCTTGTCTTTTCTCGAGTTATAGATCAGCTTTTCATGCATGGGGCGCAATACATTTTTTCTATTTGGCTTTTGGCCTAGGTCGCACTGCTACAGTTGGCAAACCAGCCATTTGCATTTTCCTTTCCCTAATAAGTCTACTCCAAAGTTCAAAGTTCAAAGTTCAAATATCCAGACGATGCCCATACCATTCCCTATTCCGTTCGAACAATGCAGCTGGTATAACGGCAATGGCCTAGACCAACTCTTCCAACTCCTCTGCCAAGTAAGCTTCCTGAAGCTACTTTATCTTCGCCACCCAACAAACACCAAATCATCGCAATCGATATACAGATCCCATCGATACAACCAACATTCCGGAAGCACCTAGTCAGCGCCAGAATATCAGCATGTATTCCTGCGAACAGGAAGTCAGGACGGCTTCTTCTCACCATTTCGAGCTTGCAACTGCACACACCAACACCGAATTCTCCCGCCACCTAGCTCTCCCAGCCCTGCAGTGAAAGTCTATACGCAGGCAATAGCACAACTGAGTCGCACCATCTGTTGCGATGACACAGCCTGCCGCTCGGAATCGGTTGTCCAGAGGTGAGGGCGCTTCTGTATATATCGTAGTAGGAACAGCATGAGTATTAGGAAGCAGGCCATCGAGAATGCCCCGAGACATACTATGACGAGTGGGATAGGATCTGAGTTGTGCGAGGACATTTTGAGTAGAATAAAAGCCTGCAAGCTGGTGAAAGTCGGACGGGGAATTGGAAGGTTCTAAAGTCCTCGTATGGCTTTTTGAAAAGTTGTTTGGTCAGGAATAGAAATTATTTCAAAGATTGAAATTAAAACGATGGTATTGTGCGATCATAGTGGCCGTACCAGTCTTCTACTAAGACCTGTATGGTTTAAGTGGGTCCTAAAAGCGACGGTGACCCCTAATTACTATAAGACTATGGTCTACTGAGCATTAGCGTTGAGACAGCTGAAAGCTGGGGAATAGGCTTATGAAAGGGAGGAGTCTGCTAACTAGGCCTGGTCTTGTATCCTAACTAATACGGTAGGTAATCCAGGCGGACGAGAAACGGGCCCAATGTCCCACGCTATCTGGCACATTATAAATTGGATTTGATTTTCTTCCACCGCGCAGCTTAACTCACCAGCTGTTGAAAATGAAGCTTCTCGCTGCATTGCTGTTTACCCGTGCGGTGGCAAGACTGTTAAGGGGCGAGTACAGCTCAAAGTCTTGTATTCAGTAAATAAGACAAACGCGAGGACTGAAAGGTGTTCTTAGGGAACAGTCAATTATACAGTTTGTTGAGGCCAAGCACGTGACACGTCACATAACTAGAAAAGCTCTCGAAAAAACTATGACAAAGACCTCACAATTCATTTTTCAGTTATGCTGAGGTTCGTAATAGTCAACTAGGAACTAGAATAAGACTCAGTTGATGCTGATGATGATCAAGTGGGCAAATTACTACCGCGGGTTTACACCAAGACTAGCATTTCTACCGACTTGACTCTTGAGCAACAAATCCAAGAGAATATGAAGAAGCTGCTAGCGAACACCAACACCAACGCCACCGGAGATTTCATGTCTCATATCGACGAAGCCACTGAAAGACTGCTTTTTGGAGTACGCTCCGTATCGTGACGCAGCGGTCAGAACACAAACACAACTGGTTGACGACGAGAGATGGCAAGCAGCCTCTTCATGCATAATGAAGAAGTTAAGATTTCCTTCACTTCACGCCCTCTCTGGCGCAATACGTTCTACACATCAACGAACGTTCGAATGGATATTCGAAGAGTGTTTCGGCCGGCCATGGAACCCAGCAAGTGAGGCAGGCTTTGACTCTGAAACCCCGAGAAACGAAGGTTTTGGAACCCCAGAAAACGACTATACAAGGTGGCTGAGGGAAGGCCGTAAAAACTACTGGATTCAAGGGAAGCCAGCTTTGGGAAAACCCACATTGATGCGTTTCATCTCTACTGATGAGAAGACTATGCATAATCTTCGCATTTGGCTGGAGGCTTGCCTCTGTTAGTCTTGAGGTTCTACTTTTGGAACAGCGGGGATCGTGAGCAGCGATCCCAGGCCGGACTGCACCGATCGTTACTATTCGAAGTCCTACCCAGTCGTGTAAGCGCTATCCCTCAAGTGTTCCCTTCTGAATGGAACGAGTTTTACCAACAACACTGAGCCATCGTGGAGGCTGCCAAACCTACTCAAAGGATTTGACGCCTGCATTCCAAGATATGTTTCTTCATCGCTCATCGGGAGGTAGTCCTTGCGTAATTTGGCCAGCTCTTGAGTTTGTCTCTGTTTGTATCGGGAGTTGGCTTGTTCCGGTCTCTGAAGCGCAGCCTTGTATGCATGGCTGAGGTTGGGTTCACCGTTCAAGTGAATACCACTTGATCGAGCGCCAAGCGGTTCGTCTTCGCCGCATTCGCGCTTCGTCGAGACCACTTGCATCAAGCAAGGAATCCGGGCTTGCTTCCGGAGCGCGGCTATGTAGGGCTGATGTTGGGTTTCCAGTGACTTGCTCTAAAAATGGAATTCGGAACTGTTGGCTCCTCCAGCTCTTGAAGTCACGAGCACTGGGGGGGGGGGGTGGTATTTCGGTCTCCAAAGCGCAGCCCTATGGGGCTGTAGTTGTGTTTCAAGTCCTAAATATGGATTGTTGCTTCTTGCTGATTGAATATTGGTGTTTCATGCGTCTTGTTACACACACGGAGCAAGAACGTTGTTGGTGTTGGTTGAGTTGGTAGGCCGACTTGGACACGGCCTCAGTGTGGCGCCCATCCCGCATCCCGACAGCTTGGATCGGAGTCCCGAGCTGGACGTTTGGGGTCGGCAGTCATGGTGCTGGGATGTGTGTACTTCCAGAGGACGTATTTCTCCGGTGGAACTGTTGGTTATCCTTTGTATGACATGATTATATCCTTAATAGACAATAAGTTTCTCCCGAAACAGCTCCAGCCCAGTGGAATGAGCTCTTCCTTCGGAGGCTTACGTAGCTTGAGGCTAAGATGGTTCGATAGTGGTAGTTTCACATTCTGTGTAACATTGGTTCGTACTTGGCCAGTTCGCCTCAAAACACATCCTGGAATAGGATACCGGTATGTGTTTTCACCCGCATTGGGTTCTATCTATTGTTAGACCCACGAAGGATGGAAGCCCATTTCCTTGGCCTTTTGTTTCCCAATACTTTGTACAAATGATACAAGTAAATTTATCGATCTTGAGGATCTCTAGTTGGCACACTCGTAACGCCCGACAGCTGAAGCGATATCGGCTTTGCCCCTCTGCCACATCAGGTGTGCTGCAGGTATGACGGCAGCGCGTGGCACCTCGTTATGCAATCCACATCTCTGGGAATGTAAAGGGGGTGCGGGGTTGGCTGTGGCTGCCCAATCTTTTTACCTTCGCTGTCCGCGTCAAGTTTTCAACTCATTAATGCAGGAGGATGGAATTCCCCGTCGCCAAGAAGTAACCCCACATGCACAATGAATGAAAAACAGAAGCAAATGATGACAAAGTAAAATAGAGTCGGTTTACAAGGCGTATACATGTATATTCGCATCTGTTGTCCCAAGTAAGCGTTAATAGGTGGTGCACATATATTAAATACGACTTGCTACTTCAGGACCCAGCCCCGAACCACTGGGCACGCGGATGGCGGCTTGTCACATCCGGGCTGTATTCCTGCGGTCCCGCGTACCGAGGTCAATGTGTTGAATATACGAAGTAAGGAATAGGATGCAACATCGCAAACTATGAAGTAAATTTACTTGCTTGTTATTTCCATGCATGGGGACAGGTTCTGAGATGGGGGTGACGTGCAGGAGGTGCTGGTGCGCCGCGCCTCCAAGATGCAGATTTAATTCTCCTTAGGCTTTGCAACTCCTCAACATGTTCAAGCACGGCGTTTTGGAAAGACAAGTCTCGGGTACTCTTTACCAAGACAAACGTAACATGATCAACCTCTGGTCCAGAACAGAAGCTCCAAAATTGATAGTCAAACAAGAGCACGGCATGCAGGCCAAGGGATTCGGCAATGGCGATAACTCGGCATAGAGAAGCTAGAAACACGATGAGGTATTTGCATCCTGTAGCCCGGAAGTGGTTAGTTCCACCCCACCCTCAGAGATTGATGGCGGGAAGACCAAACGCTGGGAATTAACGAGTAAGGTAGTGTCGCATATCAAAGAAAATAGCTTGGTGCATGGTATTTACTTCCGGAGTGGCTCCAAAATGGTATAGCGCGACAGAAATATACGAAGTAATACGGTAATAGTAAGGGAAATGAACGCCCTCTGGCACTTTCGAAAGCTGGCGGTGTTACTCCGTACAGTGACCGGTTCGACGACCCGTCAGTGGAATAGGAGCGGCAGGAAGCGACCCCATAGTCTTGGATAGTGGTATTTCTCAGTGGCATTCTCGGGTTGCTTACCTGCAGTGTGCCAGTGAGGCCACGGCCACACTCGTTTTGGATTTTGAGCTTGGCCGCCATAGAGGAAAGAGGTCACAAAGCCCCGCATGTCCCGATCGTATATCTATGTGTCCCTCTCAGTGTCTCTAGGAGAATTTCACTGCAGCACATATGTCTGGGAATCCATTCCTTCTGCAACATTGAGAAAGCACTGCGGTGTCAAAACCGCCCGCCACCTGCAGAACCAGTTCCACGGAATCAGGGCCATTGGAAGCTAGGTGCCTAGGTATGTAGGTAGTTACGCTATTACGGGCGTCACGGCAATACCAATGCGGATATAGCGATTCAACCATTCCAATCGGAAGTTCTGGTGAGGTATTACAACTATCTTTTCCGTTTGTGTCTAGCTGCACACAGAGGCTGCAATTCCAGTCTGCGTTCGCTATAGAGTAGAGTCATAAACTCCAAGGGACTGAATCTCCCTCACTCAAAACCAATCATCCGATACCAATCGAGTAGGTATACACAACAGATCCTCAATCTCGAAAGTCTAACGGCCTTGCAGCGGCAGCGGCGTGTGAGTGCATGCATTTCTGCATCCATCTTCACTCCCCCCCCCCCGGCGGGTACTCGTACCCTTTCCGAGCCTTTCCAAGCCTACGGAACAAGCACCTACTCCGTACCGACTGCTTGTCTACGGTATAGGAGCCAGGTTAAAATCTATGCGGAGTATCAAGACTGACATGCTAGCTGCAGCAGTAGGGGGAAAGAGCAAGAAATAGGTTTGGTTGGGTACTCGGTACTAGGAGACCGGAGTACATCTTGGTGCCCAGTTTCAGACTGATTTGCTAGGTGTGTTTCGTTCGTCTTTTATTTCTATACTCCGTGCTTTTCGATATTTCTGGAACGCTAGTGCACAGGGCGAGGAAGGACCAAGACTGAGAACCAACCCCTCGTGCAAGGTCCAAGGTCTCAATTTTTAAGGTGCCGGGAGATCGTCATTGGCATCCCACCCCAAGCTCGGGCTAAGCTCCCGAGTGAGGCAATTACCCCCCTAACGCCTAAGCCCCGAAAGCTACTAACACGCCAGCTACAGCCTACAGTGCTGACATCCAATTATCAGGCCCGTTGAGCAGGCAACTTCCTTGTCCGGTGTACTCGCTGGGCCCTGCTGCCCTGCGACCTTTTACTTAGTAGCGCCCCACACAAGCTTTGTACTTATTTTATCTCATCGACCGTCCGCCTGTCAAACTTCGACCTTGGCCTCACTGCCGATCCCCACTGCGTTTAAGTCATTAACCTTGCACGGCTCCAAAAACCGACAACCACCAAAACCACCAACAACGTCGCACAAGTCATTGTGAAATCGCGGTGCAAAGCACATATTGTCTTCTCGAAGCTACGGTTTGCCATTCTCTCGCGACTACTTCACCGAAGCTCAAGGGTGTGCGAACTAGCTAGCGGCGAGAAAGGAAGCCGCTTGCAACTGCGAGGTCTGGTGGAGGTCTCGACGCAAGCTCGTTCGCAGCTTTCTCTCGAGACTTGAGATTCAAGCTCAGTCGTGCGTCTGGCGTCTGCGCATCCAGATTCACAAGTCAAAATGCACACCGCATATCCTCAAGCCTCGATGGCCACCGCATATTCTCAACAAGCATCCCCTCCCCACGACATGCGTCGCGGATCGATACCCCATATCCCAGACGCCGGCTACCGTCCTGCGGCTGGCGGCCCTCAGTATCCCATTTCGCAGCACAGTATGCCAGTCCCCCAGCAATCGCAGATCAGCCAGTCCTACAGTGATCCATTCAACCCGCTGGCGGCTACAAGACCGCCTATTCCTGAACAGATACACGCAGAGGCGGGGCTTGCACCCTTACAACCCGGAACGCAACCTGCCGCAATAGATCCATTGCCTAGGTCTTGCGTTGAGAATGGATGGAGATACGAGTGAGTTCTTCTCCAGAGGGCATAATTCTTTCTTCCTTCAGCCTGAGAACCTGCTCATGCGGCTATAGACTCCAGGTAGTACAAGAGCCCCAGCGCGCTCGAATGTGTGGTTTTGGAGACAAGGTTAGTTGACGAGCAGATATCTTGTCTTTCTCTGGAGTTTGATGTCTTAACTAACAATATTACAGGATCGACGTCCTATCACTCCTCCCCCATGTGTTCGACTTATAATATCAGATGCAAGCACTGGCAAGGAGATTGACGTGAAGTAGGTCTCATTGAACCTCCAAAGCCTATGTTTATTAAGTTTTCTTGCAGTGACATTGATCATGGCATGTTTGTCTTGAATGTGGATCTTTGGGACCATACCGGCAACAAAGAGGTGAACCTCGTCCGCCATTCGCAAACTTCCCCGTCTATCTCTTTAGGGACACCGGTTTCTTATGCACAAGTAGCACATGGAAGCAGTTCACCAGCATATTCTAACAACCTACCTGTCCAGGGCGGCGGCCCGGTCAAATTTGAACATGGCCAAGGACCTTCATATCAGACCCCAGCTTACAATCCATTCCCTGGCCCTCCGCAAGTAACTCCCTTCGCACAACCACCACAAGGCCCACCCCCTATATACAATACACAACAACAGTATAATCCTGCCTATGCCCCACCTACCCATGGTCCACCTCCGTATCAATCGCAGAACGGTTATGGCCAACCGGCTCCCCAGCCAATGTTCTTTCAAGCGCCTCCATTGCAAGTGGATTATCCCATCGCATCTCAGCAATTACCCTCACAATCATATGGCGGTCGTCAATTTGCGCCTGCTGATATGAACTTGCAACGGATGCCTGTGAGCACTACTCCACCGGGAGGCATGTTCACGCGAAATTTGATTGGCAGTTTGTCGGCAAGCGCATTTCGATTGACGGATCCCAATGATCGGATTGGTATCTGGTTTGTTATGCAAGACTTATCTGTTAGGACCGAGGGCACTTTCCGGTTTGTCAAATCATGTTTTCAGATGCCTCTTGCTGACCTGTTTGTAGTTTACGTTTCTCCTTTGTCAATGTAGGCGTGCCTAACAGCTCGCCTACATCTGCAACACCTGGAGGCCCACCAGCTAACGGCCAATCCATGACAATCAACACCGGAAGAGCCCCAGTTCTCGCAGCCTGCTTCTCTGAGTGTTTCACTGTATATTCTGCCAAACGCTTCCCGGGCGTTGTTGAGAGTACGGGGCTTAGTAAGTGCTTCGCGACTCAGGGCATCAAGATTCCAATTCGGAAAGACGGACAAGGCCCCGGAAGGGCAAGAGAGGATAAGGAATACGACGAAGATTAGGACTCTCCATCTCCATCTATCAGTCTTTCCTGCCTAGCTTCACCCCTCCGGCCGATAGAGGAAGGCTTTGACCAAACAGTTGTTATTTTTGGTCAGGGTAACTCTGTCGTGCTTCTTTTTTTATGAGTTTATTTGTACTTGATGATGAGGATATTGCGTTTACTTGATGAGGAGGATATTGCGTTTTAAAAGACAGTTCCGGCGTTTAGAAGGATTTTTGCATGGGAGAGGGATATGATACTACTTGTAGCATGGAAATTGGGAGGGTGAATTGCGGCTGACCGTAAAGTTGTGGCGTTGTTAAAGGGTGTTACATAGCTTGATTTATCGGAGAATAAATCTACTTTTAGAACTGTATTCACATTAAGTCTGGTTTCATGTGCAACAAGGAGAAGTGAGGTTTCGGAACAATCAATACTCCTTCCTGGTGCCCCTACTTCTTCTACAAAACCGGGTATTTATTCAATATCAGATCCCTTCTTGTCGCGCCACAGTCAAACTCCTGATCCCGCTATCCTATGCACTCTATATATCGTACAAAAAACCGCCACCAGATTCCGGGTTCTGGGATATCTATTTAACATTCAGACCGAGTTTTCGTCTAATAATGCAACTCTTCCAAAAAATAAAATATTTTGAGCCCAATCCTCACTCATCGTCCTCCTTCCCACTCCCATAATCCCCCAGAAGCACATCATCCTGGCCCGGTGCGCCCAGAGCCCCACTCCCCGTATTCCTCACCCACTCCGTCTCGACGCGGAAGAAAATCCACATCCAGCGCCTGCCCACCTCCAAGAACTCCATGAGGAAGATCCCGGACTCGAAATCTGCGAAGTGGTCGAGATGCGGACTTAGTTTCAGGCTCCAGGTACAGCGTAGCAGTAAGTCTGTTGCGATGACTGCGTAGTAGATTTCTTTGCTGGGAAAATATAGGCGTTGGCGCAGGCCGAAGGGGTGGGAATGGCTGTCGCGTTGGGCGGAGAAGAGGGTGAGGTCCCAATCTTTCGCTACGTCCCAGTAGAAGCTGTAAAAGCTGTTTACTACCACGGCTAGTACCCAGAATCGATACACAGCTGTTTCTGTCAAGCCGATATTCTCGTGGTTGACGCTCAGATGCCTCTGCAGCGCCGATAGAACAATGACTGGAAACGCACTGAAATATTTCAGCGCGTTTGCCAGATGCTGTCCGCCCCATCCTCCTGCTCCTTGGCCCCCATTCCGTGCATTACTGGCGCGCACACGCAGGTACTCGATTATGCATTGCCGGAATCGGATGAGTGACGGGATTGCAATGACGATGGGAACGATGTATTGGCCGCCACAGCCGCGGTCTGGCCGTTTGGTCGCGGAGCCGTTGGAGGAGAAGAACATGCAGAGCGCGACGAAGAGATCTGCGATGACTTTGGCGTAGGATGTAAGCACATCTGCCAGGAGTATGTCGCCGAATTTCCCTTCGTGCGCTAGTGCGATTCCGCCTATGCTGACGCGGCGCAGGGTTGCGAGGAAGCGTTTTCGGCCGCTGGACGAGAAGCGGCGGAGGGGGAGGAGGAAGATGGCGGGGATGAGGCAGAGGTAGGAGATCGGGAGGAAGTCGTAGTAGATTACTAGGGTTGGGCTGCGGTGCGAGAGGACCCAGAAGAGGAGCAGGGAGATGGCGAGGGGGATGCTGAGGACGGTGGCGAGGCGGTAGGTTGAGAGGTGGTGTGGGGCGTCTGTTCGTGGGGAGGGCCGCGCTGGGTATTGGAGGAGGGAAGGGACGTCCTGGGTGAGGTGTTAGATGCTTTGCGCCTGAGGGGGGAAAGGGGGAGACGGACGATTTTAACTAGGGAGAGGTAATGGAGATTTGCGCCCCATGCCCATACTCCTTTTTCCTGTTAGCAGAGATGAGCAGAAAAGAGGAGAGGAGAGATATACCTAATACTATAATCAACGCAACCCTATAAGGTAGCGGAAGCGTAAGACTGAAAGAGTCCAAATCTGGCTCTACAGCCGGGTCACCGTCCATTGTTACCGCAGGAAGCAACGCCGCATTGAGAGGGCAAAATAACCAAGGAGTGACTGTGGTGAGGTGAAAGGAATAAGATGGTGAGTGGTGCTGGTTGTGAGGTGTAGAATGTTCTGTCCAGAGTTTCGAGAGGGATACGTAGGCGTTTCGTCAGAAATATATTTAGGTCAAGCCACACTTTACTTCGTCAGCCACACTTCTTAGCGCAAGGCTGCAAGGAAATGCCGAGGTCCACCGCCGACAACGACATTCGCATCTACTTTATTTCAACGACTTGCTTCGAGAACTGCTGTATCTTGGAGGTGGGAATAGCTTCAAAAATGGGAGATCTAATATCGGATAAACCGGCGGAAGCTCCATCGTACAACTATCCATTCGCAGCAGCGCCCGATATCATCCGCTCCCACCAGAAAGATGCATACTTCGAAGGGGTCCTGCTCAATCATCTCTCGAATCTACTAAGACGCCTCTATGGAGCACGATTTCTGCATACATATACGTCCGAAGCGCGAACGTTTTCCGAGCTCCTATATCTGGGCTTGACAACTTTTATAGGGAACAGGACGTTGGGGGAGGAGTACTGCGATATAATCCAAATCGAAGACGATACGCTCAAGCTACCTGCTATATCAAGACGCGCAGGATATATTGTAACCTCAATACTGCTCCCTTACTCTCTAAACCGAGTCCTCCCGTCATTCCGCTCACGAATCCGAACGAAACTCGAAAGCAACCTGCGGAGATTATCCCGCCATAAACAACAAACCTCCACTTCCTTCAGAATCCAATCATACCTCCTAAACCACCTTGCAACCATCACATCACCTTCTCCAATCCACGCTTTGACACTTACCGTCTTCTATTTCACGGGTTCGTATTACCAGCTCTCGAAGCGGATCTGGGGACTACGCTATATCTTCACCAAGCGAATCGCGCCGTCTGAGGCACGAGTTGGATATGAAGTGTTAGGAGTGTTATTAGTACTACAAATAACAGTCCAAACATGGCTCCATCTACACTCTACCCTAAATACCCCCGCACCCGCAAACCCCCAAGCCGTTTTAGGAGGGACAGCCATGGTGTCCGGCGGCGTAGAGATAAATCTCGACCCGAACACCAACAACGAACTTCTCTTTGAATCATCCTTTGCCTCGCCTCAGCACCCTAGCGCCGAAGTGGGGAAAGTGACACACACAGCCGTGTTGAATAAGCCTAGATATGATTTGAGAGATGATGGCGTGATGAAATGGGTTAAAGGGAAGCAGCAGCGGAAATGTACGTTGTGTTTGGAGGAGTTGAAGGATCCGAGTGTGGTGGGGTGTGGGCATGTTTTTTGCTGGGCGTGTATTGGGGACTGGGTTAGAGAGAAACCGGAGTGTCCGCTTTGTAGGAGGGGCGTTTTGGGACAGCATATCTTGCCGTTGAGGATTTGATTTAGTTGGGTATGACTGGAGTCTATTACTACGAGGGTTGTGTCTTCGGGTGGAGGCCTTTTGGTCCTATTGATAAATGAAATTATGACTTGATGTATGGGAAGTTTCTCCGGCTCTGTTGCGCGTATTCTATCATGGATGGCAAGTAGCCTCTCCCAAGAACACATGTATTGCCGTCGGCCATTTGCCAACGAGGAATTGTCAAGGTGTTGGTGATGGTATCGTCCGGCTACTCTCATCCTTTTTGAGCTCTCAATGCAAAGCTTGCCGGTTTTCGAACACCTGTTTTGCATATATATTCCCCCAGCTTAAGTCTCGCGACCAATTTTTAATGTGCCAAGTGGCGTGGGACATTAAAAGTCGATGGGGATAAGTGCCACTTTCTGTGTTGAGCCCGAGGAAGCATGATGGGCAAGGTCGTAAAACACTATATGAGTTAAACTTGAGTTGGAATTAGACTTGGAAGTCCTTGTGAGAAATGTTTCATCCTGGGAAATGCATTTACTATCATTCTTGAAAGGATTCTGCCCTATCTCAGTCGCCTGCTTCTTCCGAGACATTGTTTCCCCAGCTCTCCATTTCAGTTCTGCATTCCACTCGTTCGAATCTCCAGTATCCCGCAAATATCGTATTCGTCCATGGCGGTTGGGAGTAAGCACGCGCTTGAGGAGGCCTACCATGTGCTTCATTGAGAAGTGACGCTCATTGTAGCCAGCCAGATGTTCATGGAAAGGGCTGCCCCTTTGTTTTTGCCTTTTTACAAGTCTGCGTGTGCTATCATCTTCTGAACTTTCACCAATGCTACCATTGTGGTCCTCTTCATCTGCTGACCCAGAAGTTCTCGTCTCTCCCGATTAAATGGCGTTTTCTGTCTCCTCTTTGATCATTTCAAGAAAGCTAGCATAAAACTCCGCGCATCGGATAGTATCTGGATGCTCTGCCCCTAGCTTCTTCTGTTTACAAGCACAAACACGTTGATACAGAGCGTCTGCCCTGGCGTATTCCTTTCGTCTTTCCTCGAGTCTTGCCAAATCCCAGACTATGCCCAAGGTGTCACGATGTTCTCGACCGAACACTTTTTCCGTCGCCTTAAGCGCTCGGAGCAAGATCTCCTCCGCAGCTTCAACCTTTCCCTGCTCCACAAGTATACGTCCGAGGTCGTCAAGTGCTCTAAGAGTTTCGGGATGTTCCTTACCGAACTTTCTCTCCATTCCGTCTAATACGCGGCGCGTGATCGATTCTGCGTCATGCATTCTCTCTTGGTGTAAAAGTATGAATCCTAGCACCTTGGCGCTTCGAAGCGTCTCAATAGGCTCAGGCCCCAGCAGCTTTTCGTAGCCTTCTAGTACCTGACGAGCAATTGGCTCTGCTTCCTCAAATTTATCTTGGGACTGGAGGATTTCGGCTAGAACTCGCAGAGATCTAAGCGTGTCTCGATGTTTTAGGCCAAAAAGCTCTTCACGCCTTACCGATACACGACGCATCATGTTTTCGGCGGCCTCGGAGTTTCCGGATTTAAGCAACATATCTGGACCGAGCGTTCTTTGCCGTCTCTCTAGGACCTCTCGACATATCTTCTCCGCGTGATCGAGTGCACCCTGATCATCAAAGAGGGTTGCAAGGTTGCTCATATAGCTCAACGTAGCGGAGTTCTCGTGCCCGAGCACTCTTTCTGCCCTGAAGACTAGCCTGTACTGTATTGCTATAGCTTCATCATATTGACCGGTACTTTTTAAGAATGATGCAATTGTACCATCGGTGTTTATAAATCTGTTATCGAGCAGGAATGATGCTTGCTCTGGTTCTTGCTGCTCGCCTTTGGCGTGTAAATTTTCGTATAAAATTCGCATGTTCTCAATGTACATGCTGGTATGGGACATTAATGATTGCCGCACAGCCAGTTCTAGGTCAAAATCCAAATCCCCATCATCCAAGGATCCCGTCAGCATCGCCTCTAAAACTTTTGCGGCGATGCAGACTGAATTGTGGAAATCTTCCGGTTTAGTTCGTAAGCGGATCCAATCCTGGACGAGTGGGTGGAGTGAACAGTGACAGAAGTTGTCTTCACCATGGGACCAAGATTGAAGAAGTGAAAGATTGGTAAGATTGACCAGAGTATCGCAAAACCCGTCGCTGTTCCATGCCCTTTTCTCGTCGAGATAGATTTCGAAGTATTGTACAGGCCAAAGATAGTATTCACGGCGGTTAAGGCCCTGCTGAGCCCATTCGCAGTAAGTACTGAAAAGCTGCTCACTGATATCGTTGCCATCGAAGAATGCAAATAAGGTCAAAAGACTCGATTGATTTTGCCCTGATGATGAACGTAGAAGCTGCTCAAATGAGAGTTCCCAAGTAGTGAAGACGTTTAGTGAAGTCTCCCGCTGTGAGTCATTCAAGCTTCGTCGATATTGAGTCAATTGGGGTGTATGCTCTAGAATCTGTCTCTTGCGGCGGTTGAATTCATCGATGAATTTATGCAGAGGTACTTTTCGTTTTTTGATGTAAGATCCCGCCTGGGTGATTGCGAGCGGATGACAGCCGAGCCGTTGGACAATGGCCTGGCAATGTGAGATCGATGCTTCGGTCTTCTTTGCCCCGGTCAATTGGAACAGAAGTTCGAGGGCTTCGGATTCCGCAAGACCTGGAAGATCAATGGCGCTCTCGACATCAGTGGCTAGATCCATCGAGCCCGAATGTCTGCTTGTGAAAAGAACGCATCCGTGTTCACCATCAGGTATGAAGTCTTGGATGTTTTCGAAGTTCACGACGTCATCGTAGTTGTCGAACACCATAAGCCACGGATCAGGCCACTCTCTGAATTTGTCCAGGACGTAAGAAACTGCCACTGCATCGGAAACAATTTCATCTGGAGCTTTGATCTTCTCAGCAATTGTTTGGAAGCTCTTTTTGACTGTGCTTTCTGAATTAGCTTGGACCCAAAAGATGCTTCGGAATCGCTCCTTCCAAGTCCGGTGGCAGTATTCAAGTACTATTTGTGTCTTGCCCTGACCACCAAGGCCACATAACACGACATGGTGAGGCCCTGGGCTTGACGAGAAAGAGGCGTCGATTTTCTCTAAAATGTCTTTTCGACCCACGAAATTACGGATCCGGCGATTCGGAACAAGGTAGAAAGCCGGAGGGTCAACTACCTTGACCTCTTCTTTTTTCTCTGACCTTATGTCTAATCTGGACGTCACTGCCACGAGACTTTCATGGACTATACATGATTAGGAACTTGATATTGTATTGATGTATTAGCCAAGGCTTACTGACCACTAGAAAGAATATCTCCTATCTTCTTCTCGGCTTCAATCTTATTCGGAGCAATCCGATATAGGAGATCCTTTGTATATGCCGCCGCCGCCATCGCTGCATAGCCTTGCCACTCCTTGTTCTTGTGTGAGTCTGAATAGTCGCATATACCGCGGATAACCAGGCATGGAAAGTGGTTCATCAACCCTGCCGCTTCCATTTCGAAACACAAAACATCCTTCTCATTTGCTAGCATATCCCGAATCAAAGCGTCCTTCATCAACTGATTTGCTGAAGCGATTAAGCCATAATGGATTGCCGGATCATCCTCCTCTTCGGTCCGGTCAGATCGTAACACCAAACGCGATGGATCGTCTCCACAGGACATAGCACAACTTGTTTCGCCGTCGTGTGTTACTTCGCTTCGATACAATCTGTCGCTATTTTGGTCCGGTCGCTGGTAGTCCTTCCGCAGCCTAGGTTTCTTCTCAAAAGCCTCACTGATGGCCTCTTGCAGCTGATGCCCGTCGCTCTTATACTGAGTCTCGAGTCCACTCATCGCCGTCCGCAGGGCCATAGGTGGCTGGTTCAAGAACCCTGTGTGTTGAAAGCTCTGACCTTGTATTGTCTTTCCAAAGTCGTATTGTAATACACCACCCTTTCCATCACGAGGAGCGCTGACCACGATATCGCCCAGACGGATATCGTGCTTTTGACTGGGTACACCGCCGCCGACACCGACCATCAGACCTATTCTGATATTAGGAAAGCTGCTTAGCATGTGGCTTGCGACGGTTGACGCAGAGGATATGCCGTATTCTCCACCGGGCAAGACTGCTATGACAACGTTGTGTTTTCCGACCCTGCCTAGCGTGTAGTCGTTGCTGTCATGGGAGGACACAAATTCAGGCCCTTCGTGCTTCTCGTCGAGAAAGGCTTGTGCGGCAGCATATTCCGTACTGATTGCGCAAATCCAGCCGACGCTGTAGTCCTTGGGATTTGACATGCTCACTGGCGGGGCACTTTACGGCCGTCTCGACAAAAAGAAGAAAAACGTCTCAATATTATGCCGTAAGAGGAGTGGAAGTGAGAGCTGCGCGGTGCAAGGAGATGCAAAAGTAAAGTTGAAACACAGATGGGTAAACCTCTTTACTTCTAAGAGACTGTAGAATATATAGGCTTCCCTTTTTGTTCTGTTTACTGTTTGGTTTGCTTACTCTCCTCCATATAGATTGCTGAACGGATTCAACGGAGTGTCAAACGGGCTGCTTGTCAAACGAGCTGTTTATGAAAAGAATCCCTTTCAAGAATCATTTCTTCGTAACTTAATGCTCTAGGGAATTATTAGAGTATAAAACTAGGTATACGAGTAATTCTGATATAATAGACATTTAACATTAAACGTGGACTTGAAAGTGTCGGAATAACGTAAACAAGTGGTATATTATTATAATAGCTATGTAAACTAAGAGTAAAAGTAGTTTTTCATCATACCAATAGTTGCCCGTCCATCATATAATTACCCATGAATGCCTCCCGAACCTCGGGCCTCAACACTACCCTCCACCGAACTCAAACCGCGGACACAAAATACCCACCTCAGCAGTAACCAGTAACATGCCCTATTGTAATATTACTCACTTCCACCTCACCATATCCAAGACCAAACCGAGCCATGACAACCCCTGTGACTAACAAGCCTGAAGTTTGTGGAAACTTGACTTCGTATTAGTTCCCCATTAACCACATTTTTACTACCGCATCAGCATAGTTTGCCAGGACGAGCTTGCCTTTCTGAGCAATATACGTACTGATATTCTGATAATGCTATTATCATTATTAGTTGGTCTTAGAGATGATTCCTCACAGTGAGGCCTAGGTAAGACTCGAAACGAGCGTGACCCCGCATGCATATGCCGCTCCAGTCCCAGCTGACAGATGGCGGTGCATATGCCCAAGTGTGGTCATAGTATGCAATGCCGTCGAAGGCCTGAACAAAATATCACTTGATATTCTACACTTAGCTTCCAAAGCTTTATTCCTTCTAAGCTGGCCTTTGAAGGCTTTCAATTTCCTGGCCATGGGATTCTTTTGGGGCTATTAATAATACCAACAACATCCGTGGCGAAGGCTTGTATATCAAATGGAGTTCCATTAGAGAGCAGTCCACCATTCTCGGTAATCAAGGGGTTTTGGGGCGCCAGATGGATAACTGCTCGTATTCTATAAGATTATCCAACACTTGAAAATTGTGAGATTCTTATTGACTGAAAGACTAGAACAACGATTAACTCAAATCAATCCTAGTCCAGAGAGCAACCTTGTTTCTGGGGGTTCAGATCTGCTATTCTTAATATAAGAGTCAGGGTTGGTGCCCTCCACAGCTGCAGATACCGAGCGGAGTTTTTCTATTACCTCCAAGCCATATCCCGGTAGAGGGTACTCTACTTCTGATTTTCCGTAAGATTCAATAGGCTTGAAAATTTTGATAGGGTTCTTAGTAACGCAGTAAATGGTATGTCAATGTAGCATATAATACAGATACCTTGTGGTATAGAACCCCTTAAACTTAGACGATATGGCCCGTGCGCACATTCATATTCGCTCTGGATAGGGGGTCACACGTGACAAACTTAGACTGACAGAATCAAATCTGAACGCGTCTGGTATACATAGTGACGGATTCTTTATACGTGCTATAATAAGTACTTGATGAAAATGAGGACAAGTCACGAAAATTAGAGATATCAAGTTTCCGGCGCTTGCTTGAGATTTAGACTTTCTCATTCGAGGGCCGAGGCAGTGTATTATGAATTACTAGAAATAGCTTGATACGGCATTACCAGCAAACTCCTTCCAACCGCAAACTCCAACGCTACCAAGAACCATCTAGGCCGTCTATATTCTTCATATCACATGGACTATTAAAAATCAAAACGCAACCCCACTCTCCCACCAATGCTCCCCCGTATACCAACCAACTCCAATATGGCCCCAGCACCACCAGCCATCTCCTTCAACCCCGTAGCCCATGCCTCTCAATGGACTGATGGGAACAGGCTCAAATAACCACACCCCGCCTCTTGCAAAGTCGTCGCCCATCAACCAGCAGGTTGAGAATAGGAAAATAATCGTGTATAGGAGATTTCCGGCTTGCCTATATGTTTTCGGGAGCTTTTCGATGCTGGGGCGTAGATATGAGCAGACGGTGGCTTGGATCAAGATGCCAATGGGCTGGAGCAGAAATAGGATCATGGCGTGCCAAGGATAAGTCTGCGGTAGCTGGGACACGGAACCAGCGAGGTGCAAGAACCCTGATATCCCAAACGCAAGGAAGAGACCCAAAACTTTAGCAGCGGTCGACCGTGCTTCAATATACTTGTTCTTGATAAGGAAATTTGTAGGAGCAGCGAATGCAAAGCGAAAGGTCTGGTGCCAGAAGCTGCCCCAAAAGCCATTTAGACCCTTGTTCAAGACGTTGGTTGCAGATCCCCAATTCGTCGAGTATTGCCACGCATAACCTCTGAGACCCAATACTTTGGGTCCGAGGATAAGACACTGCATAATTGATCCGGTCAAGAACGCCACCTCAAGGGCCAGGATGAGCGCAAATCCGGTGGTAGTTTGACGGATGAACCACAACGCGGACGGAGTAAGGTTTTGGAAGTACGGTGGTGGATCATAGGTCGTAGGGCCGAAGACAAAGTACGGGTCTTTCATCAAGAACGTCTTTGTAGCATCAAGAAGGAAATAACCTGCTATAAAGCGCGGAACTACGACCAGTCAGCTTTACTGTCAATGCCCCGAAAGTAGCGGGGCATTCTTACCTCGATCCCAAAAAAGCTGTTTACGTGTATCAGGACGTTTGAAGCCAATGCGAGATACTCCAGTTCTAGATTCAATGCTGGGATCTTCTCCAAGCGCCTGCTTTACAGAAGGGGGGTATGTAGGCAGGATTGGTATCGCCCAATTCCATCCAGGCCCACGGAAATTGAGCATATGGTCCATGACCCAGTTTATACGTTCACTGAGCTGCAGAAATTAGCTAGTCCAATGTACAAAAAGGACCCAAGATTCATGAAGTGGTACCCAAGAAAGGTCCGACGGCAATATCATACCTTGTCAGGGTACGACTGCCAATAGTACTCCGAGAGCTGAAGTGAACCAGGCTTTGGTTCTTCTTCTAACAAGCAGAAGTTAGATTTACAATGTCTCGGGAAGAAGTGAGACAGTTTTGTAGACTCTGGCAATCTTACCTTGTACTCCCCCCTTCGCCTCTCCATTTGTATATCCGTTTGCCTTTTGCCGTCGCCGAAGATGCGAGTTTTCCACACATACAGCGTCTCTGGACGCATCAGCTTGTTCGCCATCTCCTGCCCTTCTGCCTCCATTCCCAACCCCACTCTTCATCCTGAGTTCCACCCTCATTGAGTCGAATTGGGGCCTGTAGAACACCAACCACGTCACACTTAACACAAGAACCCAGGCAGAGACCAGACCAGCCCCAAATGCCGTGGTAATACTAGCACTGCTGGTATCACACAATGTCTTCCACTGAAAGGCCGCAATGGCCCCAAGAACCAACCATCTTGCCTTGTACAGATATGGGCGCTTCGTATGTGGTATGCAAAGGTATGTGAGCAGCAGGAAGAGGCCGTAGAGGTGGTATGGAAAGACTATAGGGCGTAGGGAGCCTTCTGCGACGTCTTTATAGAATTCCCGTCGGTATACAGCGGCGACTTCGAGGTACGTAGGCGCGGGGCCTTTGGCAGAGAGATGCGGGAACGCTGCCATGTTGGCTGAGGGTTATCGTCCTTGATAGGAGTGCGAGGGGCGAGACTGTTTTATAGAACAATATAGACATTCCATTGTGTTGCGTGGTGTTGCGTGGCACACCTGATAGCGTCGTTGAGTCAGTTGACAAGTTGACAGTGAAGTTTGTTTAGATCTCCAGGTACGACGCGTCTTGACGTCACCAATTTTTCGTCTAAGATCTAATCTAATCTAATCTAATCAATCTATAAACATATTTCCAGTGCTTGAACTCACACAAGGGTTATATAAAATATACAATTTTATCCGTCACAGAAGAGTCTTTCTGATACCAGAGTCTTGCTTCCCTTGCTCCTATATACTCCTACTAGACGGAGGTGATGGACCCCTATTTTAAGCGACAAACCGCCCAAGACTGCAAAGAAAACACAAAGAACGATGAACAATTTATATGTCGGGGAAAAAAGAACATACTACGTATAAGAGCTCGCTGTATATTTATTTTCAGCACCTATTATCATGCTCAACTGATAGCTATATTTAGAAGCAGCAATGCCCGTGGCCAAAACAGGAAGGTGGGGCATATTTGGGGCCCATACTCGAGTACACAAGGCAACTTCGATCTTCAGAGGTGCCGGCTCTCTTCAACCAGCCTGATTTATCGTTTATAAAAATACAAACGCAAAGAGCATGTCTCTTTTCAACTGCTCAATATCGTGAGCACCGTCGGTCTCTTGATAGCTCGATGCAAAGATCCCACACCAGCAACCGCACCATGGACGAGCAGATTACAAGGCTGAGCCTCGGGTTTAGTCCCTCGACGGTCTTAAATACGCGTTCCAACAATGATCTGTGGGCTCAAGCTGTCGAGCGATTAAGTGCTGAAGATAAAGCAAATATCAACTTTAGCTACGACAAGCTGGCAACTCTGTCCAGCCTACATGCCGACGCCAAAGCCGCACAGAAGAAATGCGAGGACAACCGATCGCACTTCAAGCGGAGAAGTGGAGAGAAGGTCATTTTGCGAGACTTGTTTGGCAAGGTCGTCAAATGGATCGATCTGTTCAAACAGGTTGGAGACACAGCTGTGCAGTATGACCCTGGCCATGCTGCTCTACCTTGGGCCCTCGTTCGATTTCTGCTCCAGGTGTGTCCCTCTCGGCGTAAGGACTTTACAACATTCTAATTTTAGCTTAAACCAGGCAACAGTCAATGACATAGAAAAATACGAGTTCGTAGCTGCTCTGAGATTGAAGTGGTGTCAAGGTGTTTGTGCCGCTGCAGGATCCTCGAGCAGCTTTACGTCGACGGAACTGCTGCTGCCGTGGAACAACTCGAATCGGCACTTGTTC
Organism: Lachnellula arida; assembly: GCA_007821475.1. Lineage (NCBI taxonomy): Eukaryota > Fungi > Ascomycota > Leotiomycetes > Helotiales > Lachnaceae > Lachnellula > Lachnellula arida. Next base: position 25,160 of record QGMF01000207.1, read on the forward strand.
GACTTTACTGCGCCATTCTTCTTTTCTTATCGAAGCTTAAAAGTTATTTCAATCAAAGCAAAGCAGGTTCGTGGCTCGGTTCCCGTTTCTTCTCAGGTCATGAATTTAAGGATATTTACCCCGACCATAGCTCGGTTGATGTCCAGCACCTTTCGGGACAAGAGCGAATTTCAAGGGTTTTTGAATGATATAATCAGGGGTCAAGACGATGTTAATCAATGCGCCGCATTGATCTGCAGGGAAGGTAACTAACCCCTAAATTTAAGACTTAAAAGAAGACAGAGACTGATTGCTGCAGATGAATGCTCTCGATATCAAGACTTGAAACAGGCATTGGGAGAATTCAACAAACCATTACAGCGAATACATATACAGCTACAAAATATCCAAGATAACCTCGAAGGTATGAATTCGCTTTTTTCAACCACCAGGACCATACTGACTAGGTATGTTGCATAGATTCGAAGAGAGAGAAAATTCTTAATTGGATGTCCAATATCGAGAAATTACCCTACTTGAAGCATCACAAGGAGAACAAAAGGCAAATGCTGTCTGGTACAGGTCAATGGCTACTTGAAGACAGAAAATTCAAGAATTGGAAGGATGACAGCGCTTATTCATTACTTTGGCTGCATGGAATCCCTGGATCTGGAAAGAGCAAACTGACGCAAGTGATTAGCAAATCCGTATCACTGTTTTGGCTAACGTCAAAGCATAGATCACTTGTTATCGAAGATACTCTGAAATGCGCTACCCAAGATCAAATCCCTCGCCCGGCATACTTTTACTGCTCACGAAACTCAGCAGAGCCACTTCGATCAGACTCCAATGCAATACTTGGCAGCATAGCACGCCAACTTGCTAGTCTCAACCCGACATCCCCACTATTACCACCCGTTGTTGAGAAGTACGCCGAGGAGGAAGGTCAAGGTGCGACATCTACCTCACTGGACGTCCAAGACAGCAGTGAGTTGATATCTGGGCTTCTTGACCTCTATCCAACAGCGTTTATCATAATTGATGCCCTTGATGAATGTACTGGAGAGACTCGAATCGACCTCCTTGACTTCATTAAAGCCACACTTGACACTTCTGCGTGTAAGTTCACAAGCTATTATTCATTCATTTTCTTTATTTTTTGGGACTATTGAGAAGCCTTTCTAGGCATTGGACTTAACAACTTCTCAGCGCCATCAGACTTTTAATGATGCAACAAACCTGAAAACCAATGTTGACCCGCCTTTTTTCTATAGGTCTAGTAAAGTTCTTCATATCCAGTCGAGAGGACGAGGAGATCGTGTATCAGTTGAACAAGTTTCCGAATGTTGAAATCTCCTCAACAAAAAATCAAGCCGACATTGAAGCGTTTGTGGAGAGCGAAACGACGAATCTTGTGAAAAGGGGAACGTTATTGAGAAACAGCCAAAGAAAGCAAGCACTCGAAAAAGAGATAATACTAAAGGTATCAACAGACGCAGGGGGGATGTGAGTACATCATCTTAAACCTCAGATCTATTGCTAAACCAAACTCTGAAGGTTTCGCTGGGCCAGTATGCAGCTCCAACATTTGACAACCCTGAAAACGGATGAAGATATCCTACACCATCTGGGCAAAATTCCACCAAGCTTAGAAGTGCTATATCAGGATATATATGAGCGCATAACCACAAATCGAGGCAGCATCTCCAAGGTATTGGCGCGGAATACATTCAGTTTACTTCTACGTCTGAAAGAAAACCTCTTGCCCTCGGAATTTGTAAAGTTGGTCCAAGACAACGAGATAGGATCCTCTTCCACCATTTCCTCGAACACGATTCTGGACATATGCTGTAACCTTGTTGTTCTGGACAAGACTCTTGATGTATTTCGGTTTGCGCATCTTAGTGTTCGGGAGTTTTTTGAAAAGCTCCCTGAATTCTACCCCGAGGGTACCCACTCTGCTGTCGCAACATGTTGCATGAAACATATCGACATGGCGGAGAGAAGTAAGCCCTATGAGTGGTGGAATCCATGGGGGCCGAAGCCCGATAAAATGATTGGGGACTACATTGACCTTTGGCTGCTCCATCATTTACATTCGACTGGCCATCATGAGAGAATTCAGGCTCAACTTTTGAAACATACTGCTCGACTACTATCCCGGGCAGACTTCTATAGTTTGTTTCTGCGACCGGCAATAGACAGGGCTTTACCAGTACCAAGGACCATCAACTTGAATCTATCATTTCTCTTCAATGCTTGCGCGGTGGGATTTTCAGAAATTGTTAAAGCGACTATCGTTTATATGCAACGCTCGGGGAGCCTTCCATGGAATGTGCAGCTATCCACAGAGTCGATAATCCACCAGGACCTTGAGAGCTTGAAACGTACGGGGGAGCTCTTTTTGTCAGAAGTCACTCAGGACCTGACACCGGACGTCGTCACGCTACTCGCAAAACATGCAATTTCCCACGGGAGTTTCGTCGTATTGCATTTCCTCTTACACGAGAACCTTTGTATAGTGAGTGAGGCAATGCTATTGCAAGCTGTCAATGCCTACGATATTCGGCAGACCTCTGGGCCTGAATGGAGAGAGCCTGCAGTTATAGTAGACCTTCTATTACAGTGTGTACCTCGTCAAGAGTCAAAATATATTCACGGCTAACCTTTTCGACAGCAATGCCACCCGCCAGAGAGTTTCAGGGTAAGTTCACTTGACCTTCCGGTGTTCACTTGACTAATATAGAATAGACTGCTAAAGCCCTACCCAATGGTAACTTTCTATAAAAAATTCTTCCTGGAGCCGACTAGAGTTTCGGATGAAACTGTGCGCAACGTAAAGCATCTTTTGACACCCGCTGTGATAGAAAAAGCGGTGGGGACTATACGATTAGCCTCCACTCGTGGAATCCAGGTTCTCGTCACTCATGTTCTTATCAAATGGGGAGCTAAGATCCTCCTTAAAAGCAGTCACCGCGATTCTATCTTGCAGTGGAGTCCTAACCCATCGGAAACGTTCCTTCTATTCCTAGAATCCCATGATTATTTGCATATCCCGTGGGATTTCTTGGAACCTATCATGAGTGGACCTACGAAGTGGAAATTTCAAAACGATTTCGATCGTTCACATTTAATTCGAAAGTGTGTTCCAGACGATATAACCCAAGAAGTATTGTAAGTTCACCCTTAGCCCTGTAAGGATTCTGTTTCAGAGTTTTAAGTAGTTCTGACTTTGGAACCTAAATTTAGAGAAATAGTTACGGCACAATTGGGAGCTTCTGACCCTATACCAAATGCTTTGATGCAGCTAAACCCACGGCTGGTCATCAACGAACGTCTCCTTATTACCGTGGCAGGCTCAGAAAGCGACATTGTCTATCTGTTGGAAAAACTCCACAGTAAAGACGACCAAGAAAGACTGCTCACACAAGATGTGTTGATAGCTGTCGCTAGGAAGTCTCCGAAGAGCCATGATATCATATATGTTCTGGAAAATGGCAGCGATTCTCTCGAAGTGACAGCGGAAGTTCTAATGGCCGTGGTCGGCAATCCTGTACTGAGGCCACCCGAAGTCATGAAAGCACTCTATCACATGAAGCAGAAAGAAGAATTTTGCGTCACCGAAGAGTTGATCAGCAGCCTTGCCTTCCAGAATAATTCATTGTATTCTTCATCAAGTTCTGAACATGGCAAGGAGCATCTTCTTAATATACTTCTCTGGCTTATTCAAAACAGTGCAGATTTCCAGGCCGACCTGGCTGAGAGAATAATGATCAAAGTGATTGGAGTGACCAGTAGAGCGAGAGGCCTAGGCCTATACTCAGACCTCGACGCGGTATTCGAGTTGCTCCAGGCCTTGAAAGACAAGACGGGTTTTTTATTTACTTCACAAATGCTAGAAGCTTGTCAGTTGCTTGAAGAAGAATGGTTGCAAGGAGCTTTATTAGCCTGGTTTCTGGAAAATGTTGAGTGTCCACTAGACGGCCAACAAATGATGGATAAAATGTTAAGGGAGCGGCGGTGGGTGTTGGCAATGGCGCTGCACGATTGGGATCTGTTGGTATACACAGGGTCGGTACGGTAACGGTGTGATCACGTATCTACTGCATAGCTATGGTTGCTCTGTGTAGACTATTATGTTCATGATTATGCTATTCCTAGGTCGCAGACGACGAGGTTAAGCCTCGTCGACAGGCTGCTGACTAAGCATGCGCTAAGTCACATGACTACAAAGTCCCATTATCCCGACAGGATCCAAGCCTACAAGTCAGCAATGAACTAAGAAGGCGTATGGATAAATCCAGAGAAATAAAAAAGGTTAGAGCGATCAGGAGATCTCAACGAGGTCTTTAAGCCTTAAATTACTCAAAATAAAGTAAATATTGTCGCTTTGATGAATCGCCCAGTTGACTCAGCTTGATTTGTTGAAAACCTTTAGTTACTGGTTATTGATTATATTTCTAGAAGAAACAGAAATCTCGAGAGCTGACAGGCAACGAATATGAAGCAGACTTCAAAACATAGTCTGCGTCCTCAAGTTGGTCCTCAATAATCACACATAATGGTCCTAATTTCTACCTCTGATCTATCTTCTCAACTATTACTTATATAATATTACTAGGTAACATTAGCCTTCTTTATAATAATTGGATACATATAGTATCCACTTCAGAATGCTAGAGAAGGAAGGTATGTTAACTACCAAAGCTACTTTCCTAGATTACGGTATATTCTCTTATATAAGAAATAATTATTCTTAAAACTTAATAAAGACCCAGGTGGCGCTCGCTTATGCTTACAGTAGCTTCATCTGAATTTCAGTGGAAAGATGCATGGTAAGCATTTCTGCATTAGCGCATAAGCATAATCACCCCTTTGTGTAAGCCTCAATACGAGTATAACCAATGAACCCCGTTATACTATTCGAGCCCACCTAATGTTGTATGTCGAAACTCCATGATTTGCGCCTTTTATTATCAATTCGCCACAAAACATCTCATCCAACCTTCTATAACGAAACAGGGCCTATAAACCCAAAACATAGGTAGAAGACATGCAAAGTAAGCATTATATACCATGATCGTTATATATCTAGTTCAATATCCCCTTAACTCCTCTTTCTCTTCTCTTCAACAGTTATTCTATTTCTTCAAAAAGACCAAAGCTAAAAGACAAAAATGGCACCAACGATCGTTCTAATCACCGGCGCGAACAGAGGAATCGGCAAAGGCCTTCTCGAATTGTACCTGCTCAAACCAAACCATCTGGTTATTGCTGCGAACCGCGACCCTGAAGATCCCACATCCAAGGAGCTTGCTGAGCTGCCTACGGCTAATGGCACGAGTTTGCTGGTAGTTAAGAATGATGCTACGGTGAGTACTGTGGATTTACAAGCTTCCTTCCTGCTCATATTCATGTCCTCGAGTGTGTCTCTATTCCTATATCTTGTAAGAATTCTGGAGTTCGAAAAATCTGTTACACGGCGTGAGAGATAATAGAACTACCTACAAGATCCGTGAAAGGAAATCGTGCCCACGAGACACGTTGATAACTTCCATCCTATTCCTACTAACTCGGCGATAGGTCCCAACCGACGCAGCAGCTGCAGTCAAGTTTCTCGCCTCGAAAGACATACATCATATCGATATCGTCATTGCCAATGCCGGCGTCGCCTATGTTTGGCCTAAAGTCTCAGAATTGAAAACCGAGGATATGCAGCGCCATATCGTGCCGAATGTGTATGGAAACGTCTGGCTTTATCAGGCGGTGCTTCCGTTGCTGAAGAAGAGCGAGAGGAAGATTTGGGTTAGCATCGGATCTAGTGCTGCGTATCTTACGGTTGGTTTTTCCTGTTTTCTATTTCCTGAATCATTGGGCTTGACTAACTGTTGTGTAGTGAGTACCCACAGTCTTAGATCTTTTCAGAGACGCCGGTTTTTTGAACTCCCTTACAACTTGAAATTCCGATATCAGCCGCAATGATGGTACGCGAACTAATTAATGTGTTTAGGAACATGCTCCCCGTTTCAAACGCAGCATATGGCCCAACCAAGCTTGTTCTGCATTATCTTACCAAGGCCATGCACATAGAAGAGCCCGAGCTTACTGCATTTCCAATTGACCCAGGATGGGTTCAGACTAGGCTTGGTATGTGCTGTTACTCCGTAGTCTGTTTATTCCCGAGCATTACTAACATTACATACAGGCAACCGCGGCGCGGATGCATTCGGCGTCAAAGAGGCCCCTGTCACCACCGAGGATAGTGTCAACGGGATAATCAAAGTCATCGATGTAGCGACAAGGGAGACCCATGGTGGCAAGTTGTGGGAATACACGGGAAGCCAGGTGCCATGGTAGATACTCCGTGTTCTGCTGCCTTTTTGCCATGATGTATGCTATTGAGCTACCAGCTCTAACCATAATGCTGGATTCCGTTCATTGTCAGTAATACAGTCGCTTTTCAAACAATATGTTCGTTAACGAAGATGATTCTATTGTGTTAGAGGGCTGTGACTTTACCGTATATTTACTTTTAGGTGTTTCCTCTGCGCTATTAGAATAGCTCTATGACCCACCTCATTGTTAGTGTGTACTGACTCCCACAATATATTGCATTGCTGAGATATAGGTAGTTGGCGCTAGCATTTTAAAGTGAAAAATGGGTGGTTCAGATGTCCTCGGAAGCTCGTTGGAAGTTATGAGTGGGGCCCTCCTCGAGGTAACGTACTATACCAATTCCCTTACAACGCATTTGATATAAAAGCTAGCATAAAACCTAATATACATGAAGTTCTCTTCTTCTTAAGAAAAACAGTAAGCTCTTTTCGGGATTTTAACCTTTCTCAAGGACGCCATATGAGAGATGAACAATTGACCGCTAAACTGCTAGCGCCAACCACATCTCAGCTCAGCAATTGTGCCACTAGCGCGGTGCATTCCGCTGCATTACTAATATATCTTTTCACAACCTCATAATAGTAAGGATGTTCCCCAGAGCAAATGGAAATGGTACAATACCGTAGCCTGCCTGAAGAGCTTCAAAGTCGAATAAATCTCGGTCTAGGGTATCCCACCTTTGCTGTTCCAGATAGCCAAAACAAGTCAAGTCGAGCAATAGCACATTGGACCAAAACTCAACGTAATGGACCTCAGCATTCAGCTGCAGCTCCCAACTGACAACCTCGAACGTCGTCGACTGCAAAACCGAATTGCCCAGCGAAAGTTCCGCCGTAAGTCCTTAGCCCCCACCAATTAGTCTACCATCACATTCTCATAAACTTTTTACAGAAAAAAGACAACTCAACTCTGTTGATGTTGTTGGAAGGTCGGAGCCAGCCTTCCAGCCAGGCGTCAACACCACTGATACTCCAATTTCCATTGATTCGGACTTCTTTCCCTCCACCGAGACCTTGACTTCCCAGAGTAACCCCCCTCATGTTGACAATGCCAATCCCGGTCTAGAGGATGCCAACTTCGGAGAATGGGGTCTTGATGCCATGGATAGCATATTCCCCGACAACAACATCTCATTCCCCACAAGTGATGATTCGCCCTTTCACCTGGACCTGACATCTCAGGACATGTCCCAGTCCTCACCAGCTGCTAATCACACCTCCTTGAACCCCCCATCCAACAGCACTATTGCTCCCCATCCCCATCCTCATCCACGTGCGCTCATCTCACCGCAGCCCCCCGAGCTCGCGAACATCCCACCCGCACCCACCCAAGACAACGGCTGGCTAAGCGCCATACACATCGCCGCGCGCAAAGGCAACGACCCCATCCTCAACCTCCTGATCCAGCAAAACGCCGACCTAAACTCGAAAGACAACGACGGCCGCACGCCGCTCGTCTACGCCGTGATCGAAGGGCACCACCGCATCGTCGCCTCGCTCCTAGCCCACGGAGCGCGCATAGCCGAGGTCGATTGTGATGACCGGTCCGCGCTGCACTGGGCGGTGTTGCACCAGCGAGAGGAGATTCTGAAAATGCTCCTGCAGCGGAAGGAGGAGCAGGGGCTCGATGTCGATGCGTATGATTTTGGCGGCTGGACGCCGATGCATATGGCTGTTCATGCGGAGTTTGTAGAGGGTGTTAGGATGCTGCTGGAGTGTGGGGCGAATATTAGCTTCAAGGCGCGCAAGTGTCCGTATGCTGAGAAGGCGGAGAAGGCGCTTCCGGGGTTACTGACGAGGAGAGCTGTCTAGTAGTCGGGTGAAGGCATGGGTTTTCACTTGATTCTTTAGCCTACTGGCTCTCCCATAGCTGAATTGCAGATGTAAGATCAAAAAAATTGATTTATTAAAACTCCATGCCAGTACTAATACAGTATCGCTCAACTAACCCAAGTCTCTTCGATCACCCGGGCCAGGTTCGGGGTATGGCCCTGGCATCCAGCTCGAGCTCCGAATCCAATAATCCTCTTGCAAAGGCTGTGTGGGTCTCTGGTTTTGAGCCCTCATAGCCCTGCCTCTGCCATGGTCATCGTCATCCTCACTAAAAGGACCATACCAATAATCGTCCGCTACACCAGTCTCCTCCACACGGGCAAACATGGTGCCTACATCAGCAACCTCGATAGCGGTTTGTCTCATATAGCATTCTGAAATGCCTGCTGCAAGCGAGCTGTCACTGACGAAATGGCCCCCACCCGAGCATCTGTAACCTTGAATTTCGCCAGTTGTCCAACAGATCGGAGATCTTTCCCATCCGTAGCCATGATAACAGGTGCCGGCACCTTGCTCGAGTTGAGATCGAGCCCATTTGTCCTGCTTTTGAAGCTCTGTCCCAGATAAGGTGGCGATGCGTGTCTGGCGAGCTGCCATGTCCTGGTCATAGCTGCTGGTGAATCTGCTGGTTACCCGTGAGCTTGAATCATATGTTGGTGCTCTGGATGGTTCGACTGTCTGCATGCGACTACTCTCTCCTTGAGTCCTGCGAGAAGGATCGGCATGAGACGTCAAGCTCGGTTTTGAACTTCTCGAAGAATCCCGTTGAGGCACTCGACTACTCTCTCCTTGTGCCCAGCGAGAAGCAACCATGCGGGACATCAGGCTAGGTTTGGAATTGCTCGAAGAATTGGGTTGAGGCGTTCGACTTTCCGGTTTGCTTCGAGAGAGCGTGGTGACCATTGGCTTGCTTGCAATATCGAGCAGAGGCATGCGACTACCCTCCCCTGTTTGAGAGCCCTGGGTGGTTTTTGGTCTGCTAGAAGGGTGGGAAGTCGAGCCGCTTTCTTTACGGCTAGTGGACTGCTTTTGCGTTGTTGGTACCCGGCGGTCAGACATGATGGAATCTTTGTTGTGATATTGCAGTACTGAGTTACTTTGAAAAGAATAATGATTGATGTAGAGAAAGACGGGAAGGATAAGTTAGGGATCTTTTTATAGATGGATCTATGGGTTTGAAATGTTATTGTAAAGTGTTGAAGTTGTGACTATCGTCACAAAATACGCTTGTGAATCGCGAATAACATGACGGATTCACCATAATGACTCAACCATTTCCTTTCCTCATGATTATGGGAGGTATGAGGGTGGCTAATAATGTCATATCGTAGTACTTGCTCACAAGTAAAACTAAAACAACTTATACACCAGATATAGCTGATATAGCAAAAGAGAGAGTCGAATCCGTATGATTATACTCGTAATCACAAGACTCAAACTCCATTGCCTACTTGGCTGTAGCATGAAGCTAAAAATGACACGTTTTGCGCCCCTTACTTGACCTAAGCGCTGACCCTAAGAGACATGTACAATTTTGGGGATTGATTCAATAAAAAAAATAAAAAAAACCAATAAAAAACCAGTCAAAACACTAGAGAATACTAACCTATGCAGGCACCGTTCGAGGAAATTCCTCGTGGTACTAATCAGGTAGATGATACTCATCAGCTTAGGTCCATCTGGTTACGAGGAAGAACTGGCTGAAGGTATTATAATGTAAGCTCTATAATGCTCGAGGGGAGGGGAAATAAAAGGGGAGAGGCGAGGCTTATTAGCGAAGCGCGCTAAAGCACGACCGCTAGTAATCCAGCGCCGCTTTAGGCACAGTGGCATATCTACGGATGGGGATGGGAATGTAAAAGGGGAGATGCTGTTCTGGACGTTAGGGTTCGGCGCGATTGCGGCGCAGGGGGAGGATGAGGGGGCTTGGTTTGTGGGGAGGTTTAAGGATGTGTGTGTGGTGCTTGGGGTGAGGGGAGGTTGGAGGGTGTGCTTTGGGGGGGTAAGCTGGATCGGGCGGGGATAAGGGTTTGGGAGGAAGTGAGGGGTGCGAGGGGGAAAGGGCGAAAGTTTGGGATCTAAATGAGTGATTGGTTATATGCGTTCAAATGGGGTTTGAGGTCTCACCTTGGCTGGCACTCGACATGAAAATTTGTATGCGCTGTGAAAAGACATTCACGCCAAGCTTTGGAACAGAAGATGATGGACAAAGAGTTGCCAGATCCAAGCTATGTAGACTATGCTTTTATATGTCTTCATAACGCATTAACCACCAGGCTTTTCTTGCCCTATGTATTCATGCAATTGACAACTCCAACCACCAAAATAAACGAAAATGTATCACTGCACAAAATGCTTTATCCCACAATCTCCTCGGTCTCCTCAACAATCTCCTCCACGATCTCCTCAATAACCTGGTCTTCGCTCTCATCAGTCTTCTTAATCAAGTGCTCAACAGGATCCGCCGGCAAGCCCAAAGCTTCACGCTCATCCTCAAGATCTTGCTCAACCGTATGTCTCCACGCCATCCACTCCTCCAGCAAGCGTCTCCTGTGCTCAACAACAGCGAGATCAGCGGAAGCGCCACGGTCGGCATCTTCTTGTTCGAAGACTTTGCTGTATTCGCGGAGGTTCTTGCGGACTAGCTTTTGCTCTTCCTTGGTGAGCATAGTTGGTGGACGTGGGCGCCAGAGGAATTGCTTGATCTTCTCGACAGGTTCTTCACGCAGTTGCTCGCCCTTGAAGTCGTACATGTGGAAACCATTTTCCATCTATCACGCGAATTAGCTAGATTTTATACAGCAGGTATTGGGCAAGACTTACGGGAACTTTCCACACACTACTTGAGGTGGCGACGAATCGTCCGGTAGGGTCCCACTCAATGTCAGTGACACCGTAATGCTCAGCAGTGTTCATGAGTTGCAAGTTGGCGGTCAAGTCCTTGTCGCTTTCTGGTTTCTCACCCTCAAAGTCCATGTCATAAAACTCCAATTCGAAGCTCTGCTGGGAAGAAACAGTAGCTACAACAACGAACCGGCCCTTGGGCGACCAGTAGATGGCATTGCTGTTCTTTTTATCGTAAGTTCTGATGTGCTTGAAGTTACCTACACCAGCACCCTTAACTTTTTCAGGGCAGTAGAATGCAACTGATGTTTTTGGAGGAACAGCAGATGGTGCAGCAACCTCGGCCGTAGTAATGATGACGAAACGATCACCCTTTGGCTCCCACGCAAAATTGACGACAGTGTCTTTGATACCATCAACAACTTCAACAGGTACACCCTTCTCCTTGACACGGAAGATCTCGAGACTGGTGGCCAGCGATTTCTTCGATTTAGAGTGACGATCGACCTTGACACACAGGTACGATGCATCTGATTGCCAGTGGAGTCGAGCATCAGTGACACTGAAGAGATTCAAGGTTCTGACAACTTCCTTTGAAGGGATGCTCATCAAGCCGACTTTCGCGGGATTGCTACCGATTTCAGGAGTCCAGTAACAGAATAATTGCTCATAAGTCTTGACACCATCTCTGCGTGGAGTTGCTGGAGCCCATTCGAACTCCATAACGCCCTCAATCTTGATCACCTTTTTGTCTACAAGTAACATGGTAGGGAGATCGTAGACAGAGATCGATTGACCTTGAGTCAACCGGGCAACATATTTGTCATCGGCTGACCATTTGAACGCTGGCCACTGCATCTTTCTTTTAATAGGGTTACCAGCCTCGTCATTACCAGCGCTTGGGACTTCAGCGTTCGGGAAAGAGCGGAGGGGTTTGCCTGTTTCAATATCCCAAATGACAAAGTGCTTGCCGTCGTCTTCAGCAGCCAACTGTGGGTGGCCGTCTTCGGGAATAGAGATTGGACGATGAGACCAGGTGGTGAGGTACTTCTCCCCAGGCGAGAAATCGACCAGGTTGACGTAAGGATGCGCAAATCGCTTTTGTCGAAGCCAAGATGGCCCGCCCCAGAGTTGAACACCTTGAGCGTGAACAGAAGTAAGAAAAGTGCCTTGTGGTGACCATTGGATAAACGACTCGGTCCAATTTGGACGCTCGACGATTGTTTCCGGGGTGTCCTTTTCGTTGTTCCAGTCTATTAAGACGTTGTTGTCCTTGTACATAGCGAATTGGTCTCGACCACGGCCACTGGGATCTGCCAGCCATGACCTCAAGTGTTCCTTTTCGGTGAATTCTTCGAGTTTTGGGGGGGTGTAATGCTCGTCGATGCGTCCTTCTCGGCCATAACGTTCGATATCCGTCAACTTGTTAACCTCCATCTTGTGCTTCTTGTCCAGGGAGACGCCATCGAGTGTCTTGCATGCGGTGGCAGCTTCAAGAGGAGTAGCGTATTCAACAAAAGCAAACCTGGCAGAGATTAGAACTGAGAAATGGGTTTGGAGGTTGCGGCATACCTGTGTGATTTCCCATCATCGCCCAACGGCATGTGTACTGAATCCTCCCGGACTTTGCCCACACCGTTCAACTTCCGTAGCAGAAACTTGATCAGCTTCGGTCTCGTCTCCTCTGTGACTTCTGGCAAGCCGTCGATGACCACAAAGGTATCCAGTCCTTGCTCAAGCTGGACTTCGTATCGTTCGCGCAGGTCGGAGAAGTCCAGTTCCTCATCCTCGTCGTAGTCTTCCTCCTCTGGGTCTGGTAAGTGGTCGAAACTCGGCGCCATGATTGCGGTTTGATACGATGCGCCTAGATTTGCGGTGTGCTTCTTGGGCGTGCGCTCTTGTAGGTGGTTTTAATGCCTTCGGAGGGCTTTTGTAAATTTTTACCCCACTTGCCTTGCTGTGGGGGCTTGGGTGTAAGATGTGCGTGCGTTTTGGAAGGTCTGATGCGTCAAGAAACTGCTCAGAATATTCTGCTGGTGCAGGGGCAGAAAAGAGAGTCCTGTTAGAAGAGAGCGTTGCGGTTTGAGGTATTGTTGGGTTTGCGACTTTTTTTCGATGTGTGAAGTGGGAATGACATTGGCCTAGCGTCGTTCGCTAGTGCCTTGAAAATCGCGTCTGCCAGTGCGCGACGATGAGGTTGCCATCCGACTTTTTTACACCACATAAATTACCCATCATGGCGTCCTTCAACCCTACCCAAATTTTCGACGATGGTACTACAGAGGAGAAAGGAGAGAATGCTCGTCTTTCGGCGTTCGTTGGAGCTATTGCTGTTGGAGATTTGGGTATTTCAGCTTGCCTTCTCGATTTATAAGATCACCAACAGCTAACAGAATCCAGTAAAATCCACCTTGGGACCCAAGGGCATGGACAAGATCTTACAGTCTGCTTCGACGGGCCAGATTATGGTCACAAACGACGGTGCTACGATCCTAAAATCCATAGCTCTCGACAACGCAGCTGCTAAAGTTCTCGTCAACATCTCGAAAGTTCAGGACGACGAGGTTGGAGATGGAACTACATCTGTTACTGTACTAGCTGCAGAGCTGCTGCGGGAGGCCGAAAAGTTGGTTGATAAGAAGATTCATCCTCAGACTATCATCGAAGGCTACAGAATAGCTAGTCACGCAGCCCTTGCAGCATTAGAGAAATCTGCGGTGGACCACAGTAGCAGCCCCGAAGCTTTCAAAAAGGATCTTCTAGCCATCGCAAGGACAACCTTGAGCTCTAAAGTTCTGTCCCAAGATCGAAATCACTTTGCGGAGCTAGCATGCGATGCTGTGCTTAGGATGAAGGGTTCTGCGGATCTCAGTCATATTCAAATCATCAAGAAGGCGGGTGGAAAGCTCAACGACTCGTATCTTGATGAGGGATTCATTCTCGACAAGAAGATTGGTGTGAACCAGCCGAAGAGACTCGAGAAGGCCAAGATTCTGGTAGCAAACACTGCTATGGATACCGACAAGATCAAGATCTTCGGGGCCCGTGTTAAGGTTGGATCTACTGGAAAGCTTGCAGAGTTGGAGAAGGCAGAGAAGGACAAGATGAAGGCAAAGGTAGACAAGATCAAGGCACACGGCATCAACTGCTTTATCAACCGACAACTCATCTACAACTGGCCCGAACAACTTTTCTCCGATGCTGGAATCATGTCCATCGAGCATGCCGACTTTGATGGTATTGAGAGACTGGCCTTGGTTACTGGCGGAGAGATCACATCGACATTTGAGCACCCAGACCAGGTCAAGCTTGGACACTGTGATTTGATCGAGGAAGTTATTATTGGCGAAGATACATTAATCAGGTTCTCTGGAGTAGCAGCTGGCCAGGCTTGCACCATCGTTCTGAGAGGAGCTACAGAGCAGCTGCTTGACGAAGCCGAGCGGTCGCTTCATGATGCTCTTGCAGTGCTGTCACAAACTGTCAAGGAGCCAAGAACCACTTTGGGAGGAGGCTGTGCGGAGATGTTGATGGCTAAGGCTGTTGAGGGTGCTGCATTGAAGGTCGATGGAAAGAAGCAGATTGCTGTTGGAGCTTTCGCAATTGCTCTTCGACAACTGCCAACAATCTTGGCCGACAACGCTGGTTATGACTCCAGTGATCTTGTCGCCAAGCTTCGAACTGCAATCTACGATGGCATGACTACTTACGGTTTAGACCTTCTCACTCCTGGAGGTGGGATCACAGATATGAGAGAATTGGGCGTCATTGAAAGCTACAAGCTCAAGAAGGCGGTTGTCTCATCTGCTTCGGAGGCAGCAGAAGTAAGTCTATTGTTGAACAAGAGTGATTTTGTGCACCTACTAACATCTTCTAGCTTCTCCTGAGAGTGGACAACATTATCCGAAGCGCACCAAGGAAACGTGAGAGGTGATTAGGAAAATGAAAAGTGCTTGTGTATTATGAAGCGGAAAGACTAGGCAATCTGTACCATACCATAGATCAAGTTGCAGCGACAATAATGGATGAATGGATATGACACGGAGAGCACTCAGACTTGTCTGACAGTGACACAATACTATTGCCGAGTTGATCCACAGGCAGGGGTTCTTCTAACATTTTATTTGACGTGTACCAGAGCTACGGGGAGCTTAGAAGGAGTCATCCCGAAACAGTTGCACGAGTACAGGTCCTCTATGAGGTCCGCTCAGTACCTAGGAGTACGCGTACCTGAGGTCACCTCCTACCAACATCTCATCACCAACCTCAGGATCGCCGAACTGTCTGGAGCACCAATAATAGACAGGCAGATTATCTTCTGAAACACTCTGCCGCTCAGCCAACAATTGTTTGTATCTTGAGTAAGTCATATGCATGCAAAGTTGGAGTCTAAAGTCAACCATAGCCTCCTTGCTTGGGTGATCAATAGTAGGGACTTCGCACTCCGTAAAATCTGCAGTACCGGTACATTTGGTCGCACCCCACGATTCGCCCAATTAGCAGGGGGACTTGACTCGAGGGGTCGAAGATTACCAGAATAAGTAAGCTGACAGCTGCTGAGCCCTGTTCAAGGGAGGAACTAAATAATAACACTCCAACACAACCCAACTTTTCCCTTTTCTTGCAATAATCCTACCAACGGCCGTCTCCAACACCAACGACGTTGAGTTTATAGATATAATTAACATATTGGAGAATTATCGACTCCGATTCGTGCATCCACAGCCCGACCCAGCCAGCTCTTTTGCGGAGACGGACAAACCGGAGTACAGTACCACTTCCAGTTTAGCTCGGGCTCGCATACTCGCATTCCTACTTCCTAGCCATCCATTTCTAAAACGAGTGCCTACGCAGAGCAAGGACTTGCACCTCACTACTCAGCCATACGACAAACTTTCTCCCCCTTCATCCAAGTTTCCCTTCCTGCTCAACCTCGAAAGGATATTTCAAACTTTAGAATCCGCTTTGGCGAATCTATAAAACCGACACGCTCCCTCCGAACGTCCATCAACTCCCAAAGACTTCGCTCAGGCGGCGTCTCAACCTCCCAGCAACGTTGACGCTCCAAAATGCCGCGACGGCGGCCACCTCGAGAAGGTCACGTCGTGAATAATTACAATCTCATCATCGTATTCGCCGTAGTCATATTATGTTTACCATGGCTCGCCGATGCTCAGCAGCAGCAGCAGCGATCCGCAGTCCGGCAGCGACACGAATCACCCCACGAGAGTCGAGAGCCTGAAGTGTTCCACACCCTCGAAGCCACGAAGCTACCCCCTACCATCGAGACGCCCCTCAACCAAGGACGTCGCAAGTATACACAGAACGACAGCAACAATGAACGACTAAAAAACGATGCGAGCGCCATCGCAACTTTGGCTCCGGCGGATACCGCCGTTGCAGCACCTCCTGCAAGACGGTCCAGCATTTCCAGTGCTGGGCTCTCCTCGCCGCATTCTGCGCGGAGTCTTGAGGATTGGGAAGTAGAAGACTTCGTGCTTCTGGCGACCGTCGATGGGAAGCTACATGCCCGGGATAGGAGGACGGGCGAGGAGAAGTGGGAATTATCTTACGAGAGACCAATGGTCGAGACGAAGTATCATCGACGAAATCGGTCAGAGGTAGAGGAAGACTACGAGACGATACCAATTGATGACTTCATATGGGTGGTAGAACCTAGTCAGGATGGAAGCCTTTACATCTACAGACCGCCTGGAGGACCACATTCCGGCCTAGTCAATACCGGTCTTACCATGAAGAAGCTCGTCGAAGAAATGGCGCCATACGGAAACGAGGACCCACCAGTCATGTATACCGGCGAGAAGAAAACAGACATGATAACTGTTGATGCCAATACGGGCAAAGTCATTAAATATTTTGGGCCCCGAGGCGCTATCGTTGACGGCGAAGGGAATTGTATCAACCGAGCGTTTCCAAGTGAAGAATGCATGAATCCGACGTTAACAATTGGACGCACAGAATACAAAGTTGGTATACAATCGAGGAAAGATGGCCACCAAATTGCGACCCTGAGTTTCTTCGAGTGGACGCCAAATACCTTTGATCAAGATCTTCAACGCCAATATCGCAGCACCCCAGATAATCAGTACATTTACACAAGCCATGACGGGGGTATTATGGGTCTCGACCATGGGCGTAGCTCCACTGGTGAGCAAGGTCAATTCGAACCAGGACGGCTTTTCCGGAAGAAGTTTTCATCCCCAGTGGTTAGGGTTTTCGACGTAGCAAGACCCTGGAGTTCGGAAAAGAACAATCCAGAGCTCATCATTCTCCCACAACCAATGCCACCACACGATGATGACGACGTGGCAGCAACAATGCACCGTACCAGCAGTATTTTTCTCAATCATACCGAAGATGGCAGTTGGTACGCTATGTCCGGCACGTCATATCCTCTGGCTGTACAAGGAAGTAAGGAGGCAGAGTGCATGCAACAAAGTTGGAAACAACATCGACCTGCATCCGACATTTTGAATGATTGGCATTTATCTGAGGCGCTTGTTGGTCTACACTCCATCGATCAAAGGGCCGAGCAGCATTTGACTCTCTCCCCCGGCTTTTCAGACCAGAAGCAGCCTGATGATCTGCATCCTAGTCAAGAGCTTGATCTAGTCGGCGACCCAACTCTCATTCAACGACTGGGGACATTACCAGAAATAGCAGCAAGAAGCCTCAAGGATTTTATTACCAATCCACTTTGGTTTCTTCTTCTACTTGGATTCATAGTCAGCAACCAACGACAAATCCGTGCCTGGGTCGGCCGCGTTTCTGGAAATAAAAAGCTCTCCAAGGTACTTGAGAAGCAAATCAACAACGAAGTTCCTGAAGCCGGTCAGCTTCACAAAATTCCCGAGAATGAAGTCGTCGAGGTACCAGCTGTTCAGGAAGCGGTTGACACCCCACCTGTAAAGGTCCAAGATAGTGAGACATCGAATGCCAAGATTCTTGTTCAGAAAGAGGCTTCAGCAACGGCATTCGAGACGCCTTCACCAGATGAAGCAGCACCCACACCAAAGAAAAAGGCCCATAGAGGCACTCGTGGGGGTGTTAGACATAAGAAGAAAAAGGCCGCCGCGAAGGATGAGTCTTCCCAAGATGGAAATCCACCAAAAGCTCAACCCTCTATTGAGGATGCCGTTCGCGATGCCCAGAAGATGGGTGAACAGACGAAACTTGAACCAGATATTATAACCGTACCAAATGACCCCTCGGAAGTGTCTGGGCCTATAATTAGTATCGGGGCGCTCACGGTTGACACTGAAAAGCTCATTGGTACTGGTAGTAACGGTACCATGGTTTTTGAAGGCCAATTCGATGGACGTGAAGTGGCTGTAAAAAGAATGCTCATGCAGTTCTTTGACATTGCGTCGCAGGAGACGAAGCTTCTTAGAGAAAGTGACGATCATCCAAACGGTACGTTCCTCTAATTCCTGTAAAGGGAACCATACTAAGTGATCTAGTTATTCGATACTTTGCCCAGCAACAAGCTGCTGGGTTCTTGTACATTGCACTTGAGCTGTGTCCAGCATCCCTAGCAGAGGTTGTGGAAAAGCCACACTTGCACCGTAACCTAGCGCAAGGTGGCGAGCAAGATCTTCCAAATGTTCTTTACCAGATTACGAATGGTCTTCAGCATCTGCACACCCTTCGAATTGTACACCGTGATCTGAAGCCTCAGAATATTTTGGTTGCGATGGGCAAGGATAAAAGACCCCGTCTTCTGGTGTCAGATTTCGGTTTATGCAAGAAGTTGGAGGGAGAGCAATCTTCATTCCGTGCAACAACGGCTCACGCTGCTGGTACATCTGGGTGGCGCGCACCGGAACTGCTCTTGGATGACGATACCAACCAAGGGACGTCAATGGTTGACGCAAGCACTGATGGCGGTTCGGGCTCAATTCTCGTCAGCTCAAACGTAATGCCCGGTAACAGGAGGGCTACACGAGCCATTGACATATTCTCCCTGGGCTTAGTCTTCTTCTATGTGCTCACCAAAGGTTCCCATCCTTTCGACTGTGGCGATCGATACATGCGAGAAGTCAACATTCGCAAAGGCAAATTCGATCTCAGCAGTCTCAGAGCGTACGGGAACTACGGACTCGAAGCAGAGGAACTAATCAGCTCTATGCTCTCCCCCGAACCAAAATCGCGTCCCACTGCTCTTCAAGTAATGGCCCATCCATTCTTCTGGTCCCCTAAGAAACGTCTCAACTTCCTCTGTGATGTTTCAGATCACTTCGAGAAAGAGAAACGTGATCCTCCTTCCGAAGCTCTACTTGAGCTTGAGAAATGCGCCCCCGATGTCGTCAAATCTGACTTTTTGAAGCATCTCGGCAGAGATTTTGTTGAGTCGATGGGCAAGCAGAGGAAGTATACTGGAAGCCGTCTTTTGGATTTGCTTCGTGCTTTGCGTAACAAGAAGAATCATTACGAGGATATGTCTGACAAGTTGAAGAAGGAGGTTGGGCCTCTGCCTGAAGGGTATTTGAGCTTTTGGACCCACAGGTTTCCGAATCTTTTGATTAGTTGCTGGAACCTGGTTTATTTTTTAGAGTGGGATGAGACGGATCGGTTCCGGGAGTATTATACGCCGGTCGGGCTTTGAACGGTGGAGAGGAAATTCACTTGGATATGTGGCGTTTGGAAATCACTTTTGTATTCCAGGCTGGATAGGAAGTGGAGCATTCAAATGACTTTTGATGATTATAATGACTTTTGATAATTATAATGACTTTTGATAATTATATTAGCGCTCCTCTACATCTAGTGCTTGACATTTGCTCTATATATTTATGCTATATACAACTCAGTTAACGTACGTATGTCTCAGCTAGTTCCTACTCTCTGCTTGATACCGTAACAAACACGTTAAATACCATCTTCATCCATACAAATCTTTTCTAGGAGAAGAGAAAGGTGTTGTTACTGGAAATAAGTGGACCAATGCGGCTAAATAAGGTGGAACTAACCCACGCGCGCGGAGGTGCCCTTCCCGCTCCGGCTGTATAGCTTCTGAGCTTCTGACACCATCATCAGCTACGGGGTACATACAGGTAAATCCCTACGCATTCTTGCAATACATACAGTACGCTACGAACATTCGTTTCATTTGCTTCTTCGCTCAAGCTAGATATCGGTAACTATTTCTGCTTGCTACTGGTAGTGGGATGCGCATGCGCATGCGACGTAGGAACGGATAAGAAAGTGCAGTGCAGTGCGGCGCATCGAAACCAACAACAGCTACCCTACCCATTCACTCCAGCAAGCTTGGCTTTTACCATCAACCTTGCGCACCTACCATTGTGCCTCTCGTTTCCTCGCTCGCCGCAAATCAAAGTAAAGCAAAAGCGCATCGCACGGAGCAAGCAAGCAAGCAAGCACAAACATCGGCCATAATGACGACCCCACGTAACCTTCCCCCCTTCTCCTAAAGAAATAGGGCTAATGGTGCCATAGTCTTACCGGCGGAGCGCGCTCAATATGCAGCGACTATAGATGGTATACTGGCCTCTGCGGATCTGCAGACGATTTCTTCGAAGCAGATACGGAGAGGGTTGGTTGCGAAGTTTGGGGTTGATTTGGGGGATAAGAAGGTTTGTTTTTGTCTTTTCTTTATTCTTTTTTCTTACTGTGGGTAGGGATAGGGATAGGCAGAAGGAGAAGGAGAGAAGGGGGTGGTATGAATTGGTTTGGTGTTGATGTTGGTATTGATGTTGACATTGTGCTGATTTTAATGGGTGGATTACTAGGCTGCGGTACATGAGTTGATTATGCAGAGGTTTGATCTTGCGCACAAGGCTATCGATGTCCCTGTTCTTTCGACGGAAGTGGAGGCGGCGAATAAAGATGAGGATGGAGATGGTGGAGATGGAGGGGGCGAGAAGGCGAATGGATATCATACACCGTCACCTAGCACTTCTGAGATTTCAACACCGTTTATAAAAGAAGCATCCGATTCTGACGAGCCGCCTACCAAGAAGCGGAAAGCGACTTCTGGAGCTGGAGGAAGTGGGAGTGCGGTTAAGAAGGAAGTTGATGATGCGAAGTTAGCGGCTAGGTTGCAGGCACAAGAGGATAGAGGAGCGAGGCCTACGAGGAGGGGAGTGGCGACGCCGAAGAGGAAGAGGGTGGTGAAGAAGAAGCAGAAGAGTGAGAAGAAGGTCAAGGATGAGGATGATAGTGAGGGGGTAGGTAGTGATGGTGTGGTTAGGGAGAAGGTTAAGAAAGGGGGGTTCCATGTTAGTTTTTCCTTTCGTTGTCCCCTCACTTCGCTGCTTTTGGATTAGGAGTTGGATCGCTAATATGGGAGTGGATGATAGAAGCAATACCATCTTTCTGCGCCACTGGCAGACTTGGTTGGGGAAGTTACCGTAAGTCGCACCACTTCTCGAGCAAAGGGGCACGTACTAATGATCATGAAAACAGCTTTCGCGCCCACAAGTCGTCAAGAAACTATGGGAGTATATCAAAGGGAACGACCTGCAAGACCCATCCGATAAACGCCAGATCCTGTGCGATGATAAGCTGCAGCTGGTTTTTAAGCAGGACAAGGTGCATATGTTTACCATGAACAAGATTCTAGGGAAGCAGCTTTATGATGTTGAGGAGGAATGATTAAGGTGCTTTGATCTCGCATTCAAGCGGGAAGGGTATGAAGATGGAGGTGTGGTTTGATTATGGGCTTGGGCTGGCGTTTTATGGGGCGGAGGGCTTTTGTTTTTATGGCATTGCGTGGCTTGGTATTTGGGGAGCACTCCTGATTTGTGATTAAGATGAGATAATGATCTTTGAACGCATTTTATTGTTTTTCTAAGTGCTTTGGTGATACAGTAAACGGAGGGTACCTGAAAACCAGAGTGTTTTGATGAATAGCGCCAAAACGGTTCAAGAGACTAAAGAAATCTAGTATTTATTATATACCGCAACAGGCAAACTAAACAGAATTAGTGCCTCTAATGACTCCTCGCCACGCCACCAAATTGTTTTGTAAGTAAAGACTCACAAAGAATCAGCCTTGCCGCGGGGTCACCTCGCTTGATTTTCGCCCCACTACAAGACCTCCCTCCAAAATAATCCATCTTCTTGGATAACATTTACAAAGAAAAAAAGGTTACACAACTTTCTTACGATAAACGGAATACCCAGCCTTTCCCATTACGACCACAAATAGTCTACCAGAATACTCAACATCTCAGTACGAAGAAGCAATGGCTACCGAAGAGCCGGCAAATGCGCCACGACGAGGGGGCGGTAGAGGTAGAGGACGGGGACGGGGTAGAGGACTTGGGGAGTCAATGAGCAATGAGACTAGATTACCGGCACAAGGTGGACGTAGAGGAGGGAGAGGAGGGTTCGCGAAGCCGCCGCAATCACAACGGCAAGTTCAAGCAGAGTCAAATGGGGCAGTGGCAGCGGCAGCGGCATCAACGCTACAAGTCGCGGCGGAGTCGAAGGGAAAGGAAGTTGCAGAAGGAGAGGAAGAGGTAGAATTATGCTGGATTTGCGCCAGTCATATCGAGCACTATGCTGTTCCCCCGTGCAATCACCGGACATGCCATATCTGTTCACTCCGGTTGAGAGCGCTGTATAATTCGAAGCATTGCCCACATTGTCGAGTAAGTCCCCTCATTCTCCCACCAGCCCCCCAAAAATATACATACTAACAGAATTCCAGACTGAAGCGGCAGATGTAATCTTCACCGACGATGCTACGAAACTGTATGAAGATTTCAAGGACTCGGATATCGCAAGCACGGGGAATTTCGGCATCCGCTACGAAACTCCTGATATGATGGAAGATACCAGGCTCCTCCTGCAATACAATTGCCCGGATAATGACTGCGATGTTGCTTGTTTGAGTTGGCCGGATCTACATAAGCATGTTAGGACTCAACACCACAAGAAGATCTGCGATTTATGTTCACGGCATAAGAAAGTCTTTACGCACGAACACGAACTGCTCACGGATGCGGAACTACAAAAGCACAATCGGAAGGGAGACGACAATCCCGGCGCTATTGACCAAAGCGGCTTCAAGGGTCATCCTATGTGCGATATATGCAAGACGAGGTATTATAGTGATGATGAGCTGTTTGTCCATTGCAGGGATAGTCATGAGAAGTGCTTTATCTGTGAGAGAACATCGGGGATACCGCAGTATTATAAGGATTATAATGAACTGCAGATCCACTTCCGAAAGGACCACTTTATGTGTCCGCATAAGGACTGTTTGGAGCAGAAGTTCATTGTTTTCCCGACCGAGCTTGATCTAAAAGCTCATCAGCTGTCGGAGCATGGGAGTGAGTTGTCGAAGGATGTTAGGAGAGATGCGAGGACGGTTGACATGTCAACTCTTGCGTATCGAGATGCATATGTTGAACCGAGGAGAGGGGGTGGAAGTCAGAGAGAGCAGAGGGATGGTAGGGGGCGGGGGAGAGGAAGGGATCCTAATACTGAAGCCATTCCCGCTTCTACTGCCCAGCCACTGAGGCGAGATGAACAGGCGTTTCAACGGCAAATGGCTATTCAGACGGCACAATCGATAACACCAAGGACGTTTGGAGGCCAATTAACTTCCGCACCAACACCTGCCGCTCGAGTGCCCCCAGGGACTCGCTCACCACCAAGCACCAGCGTCCAGCCATCAGCAAACGTAGACGCTGTATCTCATGTCCAGATTCCACCTCAAACACCACAAGAACAAGCGCGCGCCCTCAGACATACAACAGTAATCGAACGGGCCAGCACGCTCCTCCAAAATGATGACCTAAAAATGACACAATTCCGCAACGCTATCGCGTCTTACAAACGCGGCGCCATCAAAGCCCAAGCCCTAATCGACACCTTCTTCACACTCTTCTCGTCCACTTCGCCAAAGTCTCTCGGCACACTGATCAACGAAGTCGCGGATCTGTATGAAGACGAGAGTAAAACGACGGCCCTGCGAACGGCATGGAATAACTGGAAGGCGATCAATGACGATTATCCTTCTTTGCCAGTGACGAGCAACACCAGCAGTTCCATACCTCTCAACTGGGCATCCTCATCTCGCCCTTCCAACGCAAGCAAATCCAACCGCGTGCTGAAGCTGAAGTCCTCAACCGCGCAATCTAGTCGCAGCAGCGTCTCTCAGACGCAATCATGGGGTACTGCGTCCGGACTTGCCAGTTCCAGTAATCCCTTCCCAGGCCTACCAGCCCCTGCCCCAAAGGGCAAGGTCTCCACAACTTCATGGGTCCCTCAAGCCTCTGCCTCCGCATCTTCATCTGCTCCCACGTCGAGACCATCCTCCACGGCTCCTCCTTCCAGAGCGGGCAGAGGCGCAAACGATGCATTCCCATCACTTCCTCGCGCTCCTAAACCGCAGACCTCGCTCTTTGGGTATGGGAGCGGTATGGTGAGGCGCGATGGTGGTGCTGGTGCTGGGAGTGGAGGGAATGCATGGTCGCCGAGTCCGACGCCTGCGGAGAGTGAAGTTGAGGGTGAGGGAGAGGGTGCTGGGAGGGGGGCGGGGAAGAAGAAGGGAAATAAGGGCAAGAAGCAGGTTTTGAATCTTTGGGCTTAGATGGGCTTGAGTTGGTTAGCTGCATGGATGGGGTATTGTTTCTTGATTTTGATAGGGGGTGAAGTGAAAATGTTGTCATTATATGGTGTTTATTTATGAAGCAGGGATGGATACTTGGCGTATACTAGGTATATCACATTACCTTGTTCATGAACATTTGAATGCTTCTTTTCTAACTTAACTTTGTAGTCCGGTTCTTATAGACGGCTATATAGTACAGGTGCGCGTGCTATCTATTTATAAGTCTATAACGCCCTCCTTATCACCTGCCCAGACTTTCTTCCTCTTCCTCTTCCTCTTCCTCTTCCTCTTCCTCTTCCTCTTCCTCTTCCTCTTCCTCTTCCTACTCTCTACCTAAATCATATCTCGAAGCCAAGTTATTTGCATACAGTCTACCATGGTAGTACGGTTGCGGTACGTACGGGGTAGTATAGATAAATGTTCTTTAGGATGGTTTTTTATACTAGTGAGGTGCGTGGGTGGGTGGATGTGGATGTGGATGTGGATGTGGATGTGGATGTGGATGTGGATGTGATGTTTTGTTAGCGGGTTAGGTTGGGAAGGAAATGGAATAGAATAGAATAGAAGGAAGGTTAGAGTATTTGGGGTTT
>QGMF01000208.1:0-50153 GCA_007821475.1 Lachnellula arida
CGTCTCCGTCGCGCTGGTGATGACGCCGTCGCCCTCGAAGCGCACGTTCAGCGGCGCCTTGGAGAACGGGCCTAGCATGCACAGCGGGAGCAGGAACCAGCTGACGCCCCGCCGGCAGGTCTCTGGTAACGCGCATCTCACCACGTCCCCGTTGTTGACCACGCTTCCCGTGATGAGGCCAGGGATGTACGTGAAGGTTGTTCCCGTGTACGATATCTGGAGAGACGAGCCATTCGTGATGCTGTCTAGGAGACGGAGGAAGGATATTTCGTGGGGCGCGAGCCCGGGGTTCGTGGGGGACGAGGAGCGTATTTGGGAGACGTGTATAGGCCGTCCCGTGAGCGTGGAGAGAACGAGGCGTTGGGTGAGGGATTTATGCGTCGTGAAGCGTAGGAATTCGGGGTTTGGGGTCGTCATGATTGTTTTTGTGGTTGGGGTTGAACATAGAAATGGGAGTTCTGAGTGGAGGAGGGGGTTTGTCGCAAAATAAATTTCGAAATTCTGCCAGGTTTTGCACGCTATGAATTACTTGATTTGGACACCGCCTTTGCTTGACTAGACATTGCAGACAAATACAAATACTAAAGTACAGTACAGAAAGTTATGAGTGAACATATTGTATTGTGAGGTTAGAGGTAATGTCGAATTTGATGCTCCTCGTCACCTTCAATTGAACACTCCAAACCTCAATTCCAACAATGATGGATGCACGTATTGTATATACCATGTCTTATGCAGGACCTCAACACCTCATATGCAATTGTCTATTCACTGGAGATATTCCATTCATCACACACCCAAACATATCACCGTATCTAGAGCTTTGTGCATAATTTGAGATTTTTATCGACTGCGCAAATCGAGGACTACCATTCCATTCCATAACGAACCATTCCATACCAACTAGACTAAGAGTGAACGTCCATGAGAAAGCCAGACCCTTTTCTACCCCAACTTCTCAACCTACCTCCGGTCGTGCAATTTTAGGAAATCAATTTGTACAGTGGGCTATGACATACTAAGCAGCTTCGTACCAGGAGAGAAAGTTACGGTATTGTGTAGTGTTACATGCGAGATAGATTCGCAAAAGCAGTCGTGAACCGGTGACGGATAACCCCCAAAGGCTTGCTTCCTCTAGACAAACGCCAGGAGAAGGAGCAATATCAAGCAAATGCGGTTTGTAGGGTCTCTAATCAATCATCTCGCTGATGATCAAGGACGCTGAATCGATACTAGAATGATTATCATCCATCAGTCTCGACGCCGAGATATTAGGCCAATCAAGCGACAGACTCGACTGGAGCTGGCTCTGGCACTGCCTCCTGTATCTCTGTCAATTCATGCCTGGCACAAATACTAGGTGTTTAGGGATCTCGCATACCTTTGAGGGTTCTTCAACAGGTGACGCTGCGGCATCTGGTTCTTTGGCCTCAGGAGCTGAAGTTTCAGCGGGTGCGGGCTGCTCGTCAATTTTTGGCTCAACCTTTGCCTCCACCTTTGGCTCCTCGGTTGACTCTTTCACACCATTAGTAGGCTTTGTTAGAGATGGCTTGATCTCCTCTGTGTTTGGCTTGGCTTCAGATCCAATGCCGTTTGCTGATGCCCCACCGCCAGGCGTACTCTGCTCGCTCGCGAGAAGCTTGTTCCACTTGTCGAGGAGGGCGGTAGATCGAGGCTTGAATTGAAACTCGTCCTCCTTGGGGATATTGCTTAATTTCAAGATTGCTTTAAGAACCTTATTAATTTTTGTGGCTCTGATGATGCTGACTTCGAGGTCTGCGTATCCCTCTAACTTGGTAACAAATTCGGACATCTGCTTCATCTCTTCCTCTTTTGGCTCTTGATCTCTGTTCAACATGCCTTTCTGAAGCTTATGTCGCAGGAACAATATCTCTTTCTAAAGATCAATTAATATCGAATTATGTGTACAAATCGGACATAACTTGCCTCTTTCTTGATCTGCTGTTCCTCGGGTGTGAGCTCTGGTTCCTTTGGTATAACGGCTTCAGGGCTGGCAGCTACTTTCGCAGCAGACTTCTTTGTCTTTGGCTTGGACGATTTGGCAGCGGAGTCTTTGGAAGATTTTGGGGTTGCTGTGCCGTTGGCTTTTGGGGTGTTCAGCTTAATTGTGGTCTTCGGCTTCTTGACTGATTCGGTTCGCTGTGGAGTCTGGGTTGATGTTAGCATTAAAATGAAATAGCTTATGGGGCTGATCTACCTCAGCGTCGTCTTCGGGCTTGCGCTTCTTGCTCTTCGTAGGCTTCGCAGGCTTCTCAGATCCCGCGACATCCAGTTCTTCGTTATCAGGATCACCAGTAGCGTCCTCCATGTCGACATCGCCATCGGCGTCCACGACAGCTTTTGACTTTTTGGGGGTGGACTTCTTTGCCGCCTTAGCAGCGCGGGCAGCTTCTTTTGCAACTGCCTCGGCGGCGCGCGCCTCAACAAAATTCTTAAGGATTTCCTTGAAATAATCCAAATCATGCTGTTCCGCAGCTAGTTGATGGGCAGCGACCAAGTCTTTCCGCGCGCTTGGCGCGACGCTGGTGGCAACTTCATCGGGATTCAAGTCAAGAAGATCGTAATTGGGAATCCAGCCACTATGAGCAATTAGCAGTGTGCAAAAGACTATTACGCAACGACTTACAATTCGTTCGTGTGCAAATACATCATAGCAAACGTGCGATCCTTCTCCTTGGGGCCTCCATCTTCATAATCCTCGCGGTACGTGCCGTCTGCTCTTGCTGCAGTGACAGGTCGCGATTTTAACAGCGGTTCTGGGAGCATCGTTTCGTCACAAACGATTGCTGGCCATAATGGAAAACCCTTCAGTCTAACAAAGAAGTAGTCGCCCGGCTTGGCATCGGTATGGGTCATCTTTACCCTAGAAGCCTTCCTGTTGAGTTTTTTGCCCTTGTGTTCCGGAACTCCAGATTTGCGTCGAGGGGGTTTAGTCTTGCTACTCGAGGCCGGGGTAGCAACAGCAACCTCTGCGGACTCGCTGGCAGCGGATACTGGAGCCGAGGCAGCTTTATTGTCCAATACGGCGTCCTTCATTTCGGTATCTTGTGACATGATGGATGGTTTGTCTTCGATGACCTTGTCAGAGGCTTGGTCGCCGTTTGTCGTGTCGGTCGCAGGTGCTAAACAATGATCGATATGAATCAGCAAATTGAATAGGACGTGGAGAGGAGTGTGAAAAGAGGAAAGCAAACATACCATCCGCGACTTCTGCGGAGACTTCTAGCGCGACTTCCTTTTCAGGCTCGGGCGCGCTTGCCACAACATCGCTGCCATTCGCGCCTGCAGATTCATTGACACCAGGAAGTTTATTTGTCTCGGGACGAGGCTCTGGAGCTGCGACCTCGGGGAGAGGGGCAGCGGAGGTGTTGTCTTCGGACATATTGCGTGTCGCGAAACCAAAAAGTTGTCGAGGGAGCTTTTCGAGGGCCAAAGGAAGGAGAACGGACGCGTCGGGTCAGCTTCAGGGATAGCAATCAATGGTGGGCTTGCAGATGCTCGTGACGATGGCGATGCCTTGATGGCCGACAGCTTGACAGTGGAGAAGTTGAAGATAATTGAAAAAGGATGGATTCGCTTGGAGAGTCCTGTCCGTTTTTTAGCGTGATCTTGGATATTGATGCTGATCGCGCACGTGACGTGAATCAGCTAGAACTAGCTATTGTGACGGCACCACACAATTGAATGGGATGCAACGCAACGGGATAAATGCGACGAACGCGGCGGAAGCAGATAGAGCAGATCGCTTGATCTCTTGAAGAAGAAGAAGAACCAAAGAACAATAGGAAGGGACAATTGCGCATGGAGCAGTCTCAATGAATTGAATAGTAAGTAGAATGAATGACTCAAGACGGATGGAATCGAAGAGAAAAGTCAGTGCTGGAAAAAGCTCACGTTCTGAGAACAACGCCAATGCCACTTGGGCAACGGCAACGCAACGCAACCAACCCTAACCCCAATCCCCCTTCTACCGGGAGCCTGGCCAATCACAATTTGCTGGATGTTCTGCGCCTGCCCGTGCCACAGGCAACACAATCACTGACAGCCAAGGGAAGGGAAGAGATCCCATTGGAAGGCGTCTCTTCTTGTATCTCCTCTTCTAAACACTCCCTGATATTCGGTCTAGTATACAACACTCTTTTTTGGCAGCTGGAAAGCTAACAGCAAGATCTTACTCTTCGCCCGATTCCTCGTCATCTTCCTCCATGCCTTCTGCCACAGTAACAGAAAAGCTCGGATCTTGATCGACCCCACTATAGCTGTCGCTCATGAGGAACAGCTTGAGCTCATGCTCTCCTGGTGTCGGGACGGTGTATTCCAGTTTCACATTCAAAGACCTTCCTATCGTGATGCGCTTGATCGCGAGCAGGGTCTTTGAGCTCTCCTCGCCGACAACCAGCCACCAATTCTCCATTTTCTTCACTGGGTAGAATGGCGCGTGAACAGTTGTGTCCACGTCTGTCGACTCATCCTCGTCATCCACTTCTCGTGTGATCTTGACCTTGAGATACGAAGGCGCTCCGGCAGTGATCTCGTCCGGATCTTCAACCTCAAAGTCAAGTTCAATATTCGGGTATTTATTATTCGTGAAGCTAGCTGCTTGTCCCAATTGAGATTGTGACAAACCTAGTCGCTTGATGAGAGCTTCGTAGTTGGGGTTCTCGGAAGGATCCATAGCCTCCATGAACTCAAATACGTCCTTTATACTGCAAAAGGGGTTATGTTTAGTAAACGCACGTTTATCAGCTAAGAGTGGCACATACCCAAAGTCATTTGCAGCCTTGACAACCTCCGGAGTAAAGTTGGGGATCTGCTTTAGAGGACTATCACGATCCCACATGGCCTGCACAACCATTTGAGACATCTCCATTGCGTTCATGGCGTTGATATGGCCGTCAGAAGACAAGATATCAACAGTGGCGCTGAGCAAGCTGAGAACCTTTGTTAAAATAATTTCCTGATCCTTCGCTAGATCGATGGGAAGCTGCATCCTTGAGAAATGTGCTTGGAGGAGCACAAACGCCTTGAAGTGGGGCGAGTCGTAACTTGGTTGGGCCATCTTGACTGGAATTCGATCATAGACGCGTCGGATAAGACCATCTTCGTGTCTTCTGATCGGGATGGATTCAAACTCGGTTGCTGATGTTATAATCTCTAGGATACCCTTCAACTTTGTCCGCCCAGTGAGTGACAACAAGAAGGTCTGCATAGTGATATAAGAGATGTTGTAGTATGCAGCGATCATAGCAGCATTTAAAGGTGTCACGGAGTCATCTTCTTCATCTAAATCAATGATCTTGAATTCTGCCAAATCTTTCAATGTGGTTTCAACAAGGTCAGACAAGTGAGTGCTAAGGCCCTCGTGTGATGTGTTTGTAAGGCTGTAGTAGCTCGGATTTGCCAAAAGCCGGCGATAGAAGTAGGTGAAGGTCGTCCAGTTGATTGCATCATCAGCAGACTCGATCATTTTGGTGCTGATCTCGGATACAAATGCATCGTGCAAGTAGACCTGGAGATGGCTTTCGATTGGCAGAGCCTCATTCAAGAATTTCTTGTAGTATTCGCGCTTGACAGCTGGTACCATTAAAACCCCTCGGCTGAGTTTGTCCACAAGTGGACGTGAAGCTTTGCCAAACATCTGCAGGACCTCGCTCAATGGATAGTCTACATATCGGTGTTCTCGGCCCTCATAGTATTGAGTTCCCATTACGATGACAAGATGAGCTGTGCAATCCAATTCCCAACAAGCGTCACGAGATGCTACCATGACTTGGATGGCTCCATTGTCATACAGATGCTTGACAATCCGCTTATCACTTGCGGTCAAGGCCTCATGGTAATATCCAATGCCATGTGAGATTGCTTCCGCCAATGCCTCCTCGCTTATTCGTTCAAGGAGAGGCGCCATCTGCGCAGCATCGGCATGTAGGAAGCGGTCTTCGTCATCGCTAGTAACGCAAGCGGCTAGTAGATCTCGAGTCGTAGCTCGTGCTTGCTTCCTGTTGGGTACAAATACAAGGGCAGGCTTGTCTGGCGACATCTGTAGAATGGCATGGTAGGTCGGCTTGGCCATGGCAAGCATTAGAGATGGGAAGTGAGGAATGGTGAATGATTGAATGTGGAGCTCCAAAGGCACCGAACGAACATGGGGGCTGAAGTTGTAGATGTTGTGTTTCTTGGCATCGATCCATTCGCCAATGTCTCGAGCATTAGAGAGCGAGACACTGAGACCGACAATCCGTAGAGGCTGCTCAGTTTGGGAGCGAATGTAATGCATCCGGGAGACAACGATCTCATAAATGAATCCAGACTGGCCACCAAGCATGTGTAACTCATCAGCAATGAACAACTGGATGGTCTGGATGTTCTTTCGTCGTTGCCACTGTCGCGATAAAACATCCCACTGGGCCGGTGTAGCCAGAACCAGGTCACCTCGGTCAAGAATCTTAAGGTCAGCCGTGGTTTCCCCCGTCAATTTGACAATTTCTTTCCCTCCACGAAGCTTAGAGAATCTCTGTTGCCAATCCTGTAATCGGAGGTCGACAAGCTCCTGAAATGGCGCGATATATACAGCTCTGCCTGCATCATGCTTTGACCAATGATGAAGCAGGGCAAATTCTGCGCAGACGGTCTTTCCACTTCCTGTTGGAGCACCAACGAAGACGTTCTCATCTGTCGAGTACAGGGAGTTGAAGGTCTGCGTTTGGATCTTGTTGAAGCGTTCCCATTCCGGATACAAAGCCCTGAAATCATCGGTCTTGAGAGCAGCAACTGGGAGAGGTTGGAGATCAAGAAGCGGTGTATGAGGCGGGAACTTCTCTGGCAATATTAGCTTTTGAAATGAGACCGGCAGCTTGGTCTCAGAATGCATCCATCTGTCAGATATCACAGAGACAAAGTAATGCGGAGGCATCGGCTCTGTAATGGGTACAGTGAACTCAACTATATGCTCGTTCATTTCTGCTTGAGCGAAATCCTTTCGTAGAATAAATTGATCGTGGAACAAGATGTCCTCTCCATCACAGTCCTCGGCAATAATCCAAAAGCTTTCCGCTGCGCCATGAACCTCATCATCCCATTCAAATTTGGGTGTAATTGTCAGTTCGACTCTCAGCATTGATCTTGTCATTGGCTGCACTTGTGCTTGGATCTCCAATCTGGGGAATTTGGCGACTAGACTGCAGACAGTCTTGCCAGCTCTTGGCATTCCTAGCAGCTCGCCCATCCTTGGTGGATCCAAATCAAAGTAATTCATCCACGGCACATCGATTCTTTCGGCCTTTTGAACGACCTCTCTTGGACAAGATGGGAATTGACGCAATGGGGTCATAGTCGGCCACATGCGTTTTTCTGCCATTTTACACAGCTCCAACGCCGTCTTCGCAACGGAGGACCATCCCTTTTTGAGAGTGATTTCAAATATGGCGCGGAGAATTCGACCAGCGGATTGAGTAACATAAACGAGGTCGGACATCAGAGCGAGCCCCTCTAGTTGAAGACGGGATATGAAGGCTTGCAGAAGCACGTTAATCTTCGCGTGAGGCTCCTCGATGCTCTCCTTGACAGGAATCGGCACGCGTCCCAACAGTTTGGCGAGCTCCAGCTTCTCGTCTTGACGGACGGGGATGTACTTGAATTCCTCGCTCAACGCGAACACGCGGAACAATTCGATTGGGGTAATCGACGGTTGTATGTGGTGATTGTATGTCAGCATTGAGCTATGTGTGATATAGTAATGTGAGGCAATTCGTCCAAGCTCGGTTGCCTGAAGTTTGCCTGTTTTCTTGTCGTATTTGACGAGGTTAGATTTCTCGAGCACGGCGGCAGCAGAGTGGATCAAGTCAACACGCTTCTGTTCCAAGGCGCTATCTCCCTCGTAATCGGCTCCGACACTATACAAGCCTGGCGAGCGTAACATCCGAACAAAGAGATACGTATAGCCAAGCCATTCAACACCTTCATCTCGACTACGGACGTTGCCAAGGACGACTTCAGCATTGAGATTATCAGCTAATCGGCTAACGAACTGACTCTCGATTGGAAGTTGCTGATTCAGCAGTGATAGGTAATATTGCATTTCCGTCTGTGTGGTTATAATAATACCTTCTCCGTACGTGTCATATTGTGGGCGTCCGGCTCGCCCAAGCATCTGCAACACGTCCTGCGGACTTAGCTCAACCCAACTACCTTTTTCTGGTGAGTAAACTTGTGTGCCCTTAATAATTACGGTATGTGCTGGCAAGTTCACACCCCAAGCCAAGGTAGCAGTACAAACCAGAACTTGTATATCTCCAGAGCTGAAAAGATCTTCGACCGATGTTCGATCTGTTCTGGTCATGCCTGCGTGATGGATACCAAATCCGTAAGGAAGTAGATCCTTCAATTCTCGGTCATTGACAGCTTCGGCCTCGCTGCTAAGGATCTCTCTGCTACCAGCATCGCTCTTGAGGATTTGACCAATAGTCTCCATCTCTAAAGCCTTGTCTCGAATATACCTGGCAGTCTTGGAGGTTTCTTTCCGCGAGTGGACGAATATGATCATTTGATTGCGGTTGGTTCCGACATGCTCAAGGACTTTCGTATAGGTCACGTCGTTCATTGTTTTCAATTGCTTGATAGCTTTCTTCTCAGTGATACCAACGAACTCTTGGCGAAGTGGACAGGGCCGGAAGGATCCGTCAAAATGGAACATTCCTTTTGTTGGATCAACTCGGAGAAAGCTTGCGACATCTCGGTAGTTAGGAAGTGTAGCCGAAAGACCAACAAGGCGAACAGGATCTCCCGTTTGCTCCATCTTCCGAATTGTCCGACTAACAATGCTTTCTAGAACGGGTCCACGGTCATCGTGCAACAGATGGATTTCGTCAATGATAATGAGGCGCACCAGATTTGTATAGCTTAGATCTGTTGCTTTTCGCGTAATGACATCCCATTTTTCAGGTGTTGTCACAATAATTTGGGTGTCAGCTATTTGCTGCTTTGTGAGTTGTCGATCACCAGTCAATTCGGAGACTTGAATTCCATATTCCTTTAGGCGGCCACCAAAGTTTCCAACCTGTTCCTGAACTAACGCCTTCAGGGGCGCAATGTAGACGATTTTGAACGCATCCAGGTTGATTTCCCCAGTTTCGGGGTTTCGATTCTTCCCAATCTCACGAAGGATAGTCAACATACCGACATTGGTCTTTCCACTACCAGTGGGGGCACAAATGAGCATATTGCCATCATCATTGAATGCTTCTGGAAAGCATTTGGATTGGATTTTGTTGAGCTTCGCCGTTGAGCCGAATGGCACCCTAGCCCACTCTGGCATTTCTGTGACGGGTATATCACGATCAGTTGGCTCGTTCCGCTTCTTTGGAGCCGGGACATGAATCTCCTCGTAACCCTTGAATGTACGCTTAGTCGATCCCTCTGGAAGTTTGACCTTTGGGTTGGTCATCAGGTGGTTTCCTTGATCGAAGACAAGATTCTCGAGATTGATGAGTTTCTTGGGTTGCAGATCACCAACAAGGCCGCCGTCACCTCCATTCTCTGCTTTAGAAGAAGCATTTGTGTAAGAATCGGGCACGTCAAGGTCCATCTTGATCTCTAGTTTCCGTTTCTTTGATCCATCCCCGGAAGATGCCACACCTCGTAATTCATCTAAGATCCATCGTAGACCCTCAGCAGCAATTTCTCGTTCAACAACACCACGTGCTTCATCATCCTCAGCTCGAGCTAATCGAGTGAGCCAAACAATTTTATCTCGGTTTGAAATAAGCTTATGAACAAGCTCATGGTTCTCATAATCGAAGAGCTCCGCCAGGTCGTTCTCAATTTCTCTCAGTGGCTTCTCTTCGCCACCTTCCTCCTCGGGAGCCCCTGAAAGCGTATGAAGAGCTTGTTGGGTCTTGACTTGTTGAATATGTGCATCGGAATAAATTGTACCAATTTGCCTCTGGAGCCAGTACGCATCTATATCTCGAGCAGGTATAAAGTTTTTCTCCTTCTCCTTTCCACCTCCACCGTTAGCTGGGCCAGAATCTATAATTATAGCCTCTTCTTCAGGTAGTTCTTCAGCGCCTGGTTCTCTGTCTTCTCCAGCGCCGCCGGCAGTTGCAGCTTCATCGGCTCCTGGACGATCCTCCATGTCGGCTTCGTCTTCGGAAGACTCGTCTCGAATTTCATCGACCATCTCAGCACCATCTTCATCTTCGGAGTTGTCGTCGAACACAACGGCCACCCCTTGGCGATCGTCAATTTCGGCCCCATCCTCCCCACCATTTTCTCCATCTGCCATGACTTCGTCTTCATCCTGTGCTTCATAGTCGGTGATTTTCTTCCCCAGATTCACCAGTTCATTAAATTGCTTGGGGGTCATCGTTGCACCCAATAAGTCATCAATCTCCTTCTTCTTGTCGAAATCCTTCATGTCATCGTCCTTCAAGTATTCGAGAACCGCATCTGCAGCGCTTCGCACGATTTCATGAGAAACGTCCCCAAGGTTGTTTGCAACAGTCGTCAGAATCAGGTCGTACGTTGCTCGTGTGGCTGATGTCCTCGGTCGATACACGATGCCTTCCACCAACGCATCCGCTGCAGACAAAATCCCAGTCCCTCGAAGTTGTGCTGGTTCTCCACGCTTTCGTTTTCGCTGCTCTCGTTCCAGTACCTCCTGCCCTTCCTGAAGACCGCCCCTCTCTACATCTGGGAGCCCAGAGGCTTTTTTCTTCTGCTTCGGGGCATCATCGCGGGCGTTGCGAGATCCCATGTCGCGGATGCTCAGGCGCCCCGCAAGTGACTCTGGGTCTCCTGTAACTTCATCGTTGCGCCGAGTAACAAATCGACGGTCCGCCTGGAGAACCAGGTTGGACATCGCCGAGTATTTGTACTGCGACACATCGCGCTGCTGGTCCGTCATATTGGCGAAGGTTGTAGATGAAAATGGCAGACCTCCACTCGCATCAGAAGCGCAGGCTGGTTGGAAAAATATATCAACGATAAAAAACGATATGGTGGATCGAATTAAGGTTTAGCGTGTTTCTTGGTGCCACCTGAGGCTGAAGCCATATGCAGTGCAGTATTGACTCTGCTCCAAAAGTAAACAACACATTATTACTACTTTCTATTGATACCATAGCCGCCTTCAAACCCGAAAGGTTTTCAAGATGCAGGAACCAGAAAATATACCGGAGAGTTTCAAAAATGTTCAACACTCTCTGGGCTCATATATCAAGCAAAGGCAAGAAGCAACACATATTCGACGCGTTTTAGCAGCCCATCTAGAGTCCGCCCTCGATCCAGATGGACAACATCCTTTACCTAGGCCATTATCTCTCATAGACGCTTCATGTAATATTGAATCAACTCCGCATGGCGTAAGAGGTCTACAAAAAGAGTACCTACGTTGTGTACGGGCAAATATCACTGCGAGGAGGGAATACGCCCAGACCTGTAAAGCACACCAAGTAAAAGGGCAAGATCATGCCTGCGCGAGTCTTGGAAATGATACACTTGGCGACCCCATGGAAGGTTTCCTTGGCCTTGTCAAGCAACAGCAAAAGCATGAGGTTTTATGCATCATTCAAGACTACCTCGATGTGCTCAGCCAAAAGCCTACAGCTGCACCCGAGTTTCTGGACCTCAAGGAGGTGTTAAAAGATGTGGAGTCTCTTCCCCAAGTCCCGCCGGAGGTTCTGAGAGTTTCCGGTACCCAACAACGATCCGGTGGCGTCGATCTGAAAGACCTTGTGGATCAGCTTGAAAAGTCAGTACTGAGAGCGAAATTGCTCTTGAAAAGAGAGCAGAGGCTTCTCGCGAAAGTCAAATCAGAGCATGACAATCCGCCTGTCAATGAAGCAGGAAGGTTGCAAGCGCTTGGCACCGCAAGAAACGAGTTGATCAATTGGATCGAGGCAGAGCTTTCTCGAGCAGGCGAAAGCTCCCCAGACGAGGATGACGTGAATACAATCGCCAACCCCGAGAAGAAAGGCACAGGGTGTATAGATGGCCAACTCGCAACAATTCAACAGCAGTACTCTCAATACACGAAAGCAAGACAAAAGTTAGTCTTGACAGTGACCGGGAGGTTGCAGCATGAAGCTCAGATAACACTCGATGAAGAGCCAGACCTAGCAGTTGAAAGTTTGGATTCTAGAGGCGTTGACGACATGAGTCACGTTGTATATCCTTACCTGGAAGAGCTGGTCGCTGTTGCCAATGAGCAGAAAGCTATCATTCAGCTGAAATCCCATCTCACAATCAATTTAGCAAAGCAATTCAAGGCATCCAATCAATGCCTAGAACGCCTCGCACATGAGAGTCACTTGCTCCCAGCATATCCAATGCCAACGGGTTCATCGCATCGCAAAGGCCTTTCTCTGGAGTCATCATTTGGGGACGAGATATCGAAGCATGAGAAACCAGACTCATCTCGAAGAGCTAGAGCTTGGGTCTATGCATCAGAGTCAGCCGCAAATGTGATGAAGGAGGAGATATTAGAAAAGTTGGAGCAGGGTAGCATGGCAATTGATGAAACTCGACAGACTATGCTTGAGTTGCAGCGTCTACTTGGCGACGATACGGAAGTTATTAGGGGGGAAAAAGACGAAGATTCTTTGACTAAAAAGGAAACAACGAATTCGAAAGATATATGGTCTATTATTGATGGGTCCTTGGGTGTCATAAAACAGGGTGACAGAGCCGTGGCTTAAAGTACTGATTTGAGGGTTATTATTGAAACGAGAAACATTGCAGTCAAATACTTCAGATGGAGCGTTATGTAATTGAGAGAAAGAGCCGTTTACTTAAGCTCTCCACACGTTGACTGAATTCGTTTTTAAGTAAGTGTTAGATGAGCTTCAGGGTGGTGAAAAGTGTGTATGACTAAACTACCATGTGATTCTTCACCGAGTCGGAAATGGGGCCTGAGGGGGATTTTTTGGAATAAAAATCAAACCGAAGGCCTTTGAAGAGCACCATTTATCTTCAGACAGTGTAGTTGCTTCCTTCGCGGACGAGTACATGTCCCTAAATAGCGAGCTCTGATAGGTTGGGCCCAGGGGTTTTTAGCCTGAGTTAGCCTGAGGTGTTGAGCCTCGCTTCCAAAATTATTTCAAGATGACTCCAAATAATGCGACTTGAACAATAACTCCTCGCCCGGCTCTAGAAAAACTGTGCACAACACTAGGAAGCAATGGCGAACGTACAAAATGGCCAACAAGGCGATTTGCCCTCCGAGATTCTCCAAGCTCTCTCCCAAAAAGACCCAATTCTCTCCACAGAAACCTTCCCATCAATAAAGTCGACAGATCTCAAGGGCGCATTAGACAGACTGGGTTCGCGGTCTATGATCACATACGAGACGATCGATCGAGAAGAAGCTATTCTAGAGGCGGAAGCAGTAGGAATAGCGGAAAGCGGCAGTCATGAAGCTCGAGTTTGGGAGGCCTTGCGAAAAAACAAAGAGGGGCTCACAGGTGCGGAGTTGGAGGCTGCTGTTGGAGACAAGAACGTTGTGAAGGTGGGACAAGGCAAGGCTTTCAAATTAAAATGGGTTGGTAAGGGGAAGGATGGTCGTCTGGCCGCGCTGGTGAGTCTGAATATGCAAACAAGCAGGCTGGATGTGATCTAATGGGCGCAGGTGGACTCTATAAAAGACGACACTCGAGAGCAACTACAAATCATACAAAAGACGCGCACACACTGGGATCCCAAGATCGTTACGGATTTGAAGAAGCGGAAGCTTGTAAAGATGCAGAAGGTCATCAGTTTCAAAATCCACAAGGGTCCAAAGTACGCCCTCGAGATTGTGAAGGAGGAGACAGATTTAACGGCGGATATGCTTGCTTCGTAAGTGATGGATATATTATTTCCTGGAATCTACTAACTTTGTCCCAGTGGTGCCTGGAAGACCGCTACTTTCAAGCCTTACAATTTCAAGTCTCTCGGGGCAGACCAAAACGCTGGAGCTTTACACCCCCTCAATAAGGTTCGACATGAATTTCGCCAAATCTTCTTCGAAATGGGTTTCGAGGAAATGCCAACCAATCGCTATGTCGAGACTGGTTTCTGGAACTTTGATGCTCTTTTCGTCCCCCAACAACATCCGGCTCGTGATCTCCAAGATACTTTCTACATCTCAGACCCAAAGACCGCAGATAAACCTCATGCCGAGGATGCTGATGACAAGGGAGACTACGAATCGTACTGGAAGAATGTTCAGGAAGTCCATCAGGAGGGCAAGTATGGTTCAATCGGTTACAGGTACCCATGGGCGGAAGACGAGTCTCTACGGTTAGTCCTCCGAACTCACACCACCGCCATTTCAACCGCAATGCTGCACAAGCTTGCTTCCCAGAAGGGACCAGATGGACGACCACCTCCAGCTCGTTATTTCTCAATCGATCGTGTTTTCCGAAACGAGACGGTGGATGCAACCCATCTAGCTGAATTTCATCAAGTTGAGGGTGTTATTGCCGACTATGGATTGTCACTGGGAGGTTTGATGGAGTTCATGGAGATCTTCTTCAAGAAGATGGGCATTGAGGACTTGCGCTTCAAGCCGGCCTACAACCCATACACCGAGCCCAGTATGGAGATCTTCAGCTTTCACAGAGGTTTGAATAAGCTGGTCGAGATCGGAAACAGTGGCATGTTCAGACCCGAGATGTTGGAGTCAATGGGTTTACCGAAGGATATGCGTGTTTTCGGTTGGGGATTGAGTTTGGAGCGGCCAACTATGATCAAGTACAAGGTGATAATTGTGCTTCTATATTATGACCGTCTACTAATTTGGGTTTTGCTTAGGTCAATAATATTCGCGAGTTGCTTGGACATAAAGTTGATTTGTCTTTCATCGAGAGGAATCCTGCCGTTAGACTTGAGAAGACATAGAGAAGAATCAAGGAAGACATTTTCACTGGCAATGACATTCTCGTTTGACTGACAATTGTGACATGCATACATCCGCAAAACAGAGAATTTTATGATGCATACTGTATATAACTTCGGCTGCTTCACACCCATGTACTATTGCATCTATATAGGTGCCCTAGCTATGATACAGTCACATCACCCACATGTACGGAGTGCTACAAGTTAGGGCTTATTGCGTAAGCATCCAATACTCAAGGATCTCATTCATGGCTCTTCAGCGGCGGGGTGGTCATCGAATTGGCGTCAGGCTGCCCCACTTGCTGCATGCAGCAAAAAGTCCTCAAGCCTTGTCCAGAGGCGGCGGGGAACTTGGAAGTCTCTTCCTTCAATCATCCAGGTTGTGTAGCAATGGGACGGCCGTTGATTGGTCGGGCCCATCCAGGTGGGGAGGACTAAATGGCGTGCGCCATCTGCAAATGGGATAGCCGCCGCTATATGATGTGTGTAGAAGTGTGTCGTAAGAGTTTTTTTCTTGCAGTCTTCGTGACATGAATTTTATAGGCTGGTACTTATTATTACTATGGAGATGTAGAGAAGAAGCAAGGTACCTATGTATTTAGTGCAGCCCCCGGTTTTCGGCAAGGAGCACCAGGAGGGGCAATCTGCGCAAGGGCAGAGCTAGTCGATTTTTTCCATTTTTTTTGAGCCGGAACTTTTATAGAACTAACCTTCGTAACCAAGTTCGCACAGTACCATACTGGTAATCGTTTTTTCCCTCCTGCTCGACTTCTCTTCATCTCCCCAAAAAATGCTGAGAGACTTCGAGCCAAGCAAGCTGCAGACTTAACTTCCTTTCAGCCTGACGCTCCTCTGCATACAATCACAACCATAATTGCAATTGCAATCGCAATCGTTATCTCAAGCTACGGAGTAGCTTTTTTATCTTCACCCGAAGCCTGCAACTCTCAATTACCTCCAAAACCACCTCTCGCCCATAAATCCTGGGAAGCAAAGAACTCTGAAACAAGGGTAGGAGCTTCATTGGACATTTCTATATTCAACTGAAGTTCTCGCTTCTCGCCATGGCTCTCTCCAGCCGTCTTGCTGGTCGGTCCAGCAATCTCCTCCGCCAGTTGAGGGTTCCCGCCCCAATTCCTGCCAGAACTTTCACTACTCGAAGCTTCACACGATGCCTCTACCCCAAGAACCCAGTATCTGCTGGCAAAACTGCTAGATACGCCCGCCTTTTCTCGAGCTCGACTATTCGCACGAATGAGACCCAGACCGCACCCAACGCAAAGGCCTACCTCGAGAGCGGGGTCTTAAAGGGAGCTGCAAACCCAGTCGATGTCAAGAAGGTTTTGGTTATTGGTAGCGGTGGTTTGAGCATTGGACAAGCTGGAGAGTTCGATTACTCAGGTTCGTCTTTCAGAACATCATCCCTCCAGAGAAAATGAGTCATTGGGGCATGTTCGATAAAGACATGCAGCAATGCTCAATTGCTTTATAGATGCTATATATCAGTGCTAACTCATCTAATTCACAGGATCTCAAGCTTTGAAAGCTTTGAAAGAGGCCGGTGTGTCTTCCGTTCTCATCAACCCGAACATTGCTACAATCCAAACCGCCCACGTCCTTACCGATGAGGTCTACTACCTACCTGTCACCCCGGAATATGTCACCTATGTTATTGAACGGGAGAGACCAGATGGAATTTTCCTCACATTCGGTGGCCAAACCGCCCTCAATCTTGGTGTTCAAATGGAGAGGATGGGTATTTTCGAGCGCTACGGAGTAAAGGTTTTGGGTACGAGCATCAAGACCCTTGAGACTAGTGAAGACCGAGATCTCTTTGCAAAGGCTCTTGCTGAGATTAATATTCCAACTGCTCAATCTATTGCTGTCTCGACTGTAGACGAAGCTTTGGTTGCTGCCAAAGGTATTGGATATCCAATTATCGTCCGAGCCGCATATGCTTTGGGAGGTCTTGGATCAGGTTTTGCCAATAACGAAGAAGAGCTCCGAAACATGTCTGCCAGATCTCTCACACTATCTCCCCAAATCTTGGTTGAGAAATCTCTCAAGGGCTGGAAGGAAGTCGAATATGAAGTCGTCCGTGACGCCAGCAACAACTGCATCACGGTCTGCAACATGGAGAACTTTGACCCTCTTGGAATCCATACCGGTGACTCAATCGTCGTGGCACCCAGTCAAACTTTGAGCGACGAGGAATATCACATGCTTCGTTCTGCTGCTATCAAGATCGTTCGTCACTTGGGAGTTGTGGGCGAGTGTAACGTTCAGTACGCGCTACAGCCCGACGGACTTGATTACCGTGTGATTGAGGTCAACGCACGTCTCTCTCGTTCATCCGCTCTCGCCTCGAAGGCCACTGGATACCCTCTTGCTTATACTGCTGCAAAGATTGGACTCGGCCACACCCTTCCTGAGCTGCCAAACGCTGTCACCAAAACTACCACAGCAAACTTTGAGCCTTCCTTGGACTATGTTGTCACCAAAATTCCACGTTGGGATTTGGCCAAGTTCCAGCACGTGAAGCGTGACATTGGAAGCGCAATGAAATCTGTTGGTGAGGTTATGGCTATCGGAAGAACTTTTGAAGAATCCATTCAAAAGGCTATTCGCCAGGTTGACCCCCGCTTCATTGGTTTCCAAGGTGACAAGTTTGATGACCTCGACTATGAACTTGCAAACCCCACTGATCGTCGATGGCTCGCTGTTGGCCAAGCCATGCTTCACGAGAACTACACCGTCGATCGTGTGCATGAGTTGACCAAGATTGACAAATGGTTCCTCTACAAGTTGCAAAACATTGTCGATTGCACTCACGAGCTTGAGGATATTGGAAGTCTATTTGGCTTGAAGAAGGAACTTGTCATGAAGGCGAAGAAGATGGGTTTCTCCGACAGACAAATTGCAAAGGCCGTAGGAAGTACCGAGGACGATGTTCGAGCTCGCCGAAAGGGCTTTGGCATCAAGCCTTTCGTCAAGAAGATCGACACCCTTGCCGCTGAGTTCCCCGCGAACACGAATTATTTAGTGAGCTCCCTTTGATATATATTCTACTTCCTGGCTTCATCTTGGCTTTTGCTCTTCACAAAAAATGCAGTACTAACTATTTTTTTTAGTACACCACCTACAATGCCACCACGCATGACGTTACCTTTGACGATCACGGAAGTATGTAGATTCTCTGAGCATTCATCTTATTTAGTATCCGGGGGTTTTTAATGTTCCAGAAGTTCTGAGACATTTAAAATCCCGAGCTCGCTAGATGCTCCGACGCATCCACCACCCACATCACAAACAATGCTGACTTTGAAACCTGCAGCTTTGATTCTCGGATCTGGTGTCTACCGTATTGGAAGTTCAGTTGAGTTCGATTGGTGTGCCGTGAGCGCTACGATGGCACTCCGACAGATGGGCAAGAAGACTGTCATGATCAATGTAAGTCAGACTCTGAACTCTTCATCCTTTACTATCACTAACTTCCTCCGCGTACAATCCCGAGACCTATTCCACCGATTTCGATACTGCTGATAGGCTCTACTTTGAAGAGTTGAGCTATGAAAGGTGAGTTTATTTTTATACAAAAGAAAAATCCCATTTTTCCTCTATGGGGGCTGAGAATATGCTAATACGTCGGTTCTACCTCCAGAGTAATGGACATTTACGAACTCGAAAGTGCTACTGGAGTGGTAGTGTCTGTTGGTGGTCAATTGCCACAGAATATCGCTCTCCGTCTGCAAGAGACCGGTGGGGCCAAGGTTCTCGGAACCGATCCTAAGGATATCGACAAGGCAGAAGACAGACAGAAGTTCTCTGAGATCTTGGACAGCATCGGAGTTGATCAACCCGCTTGGAAGGAACTTACCTCAGTCGCTGACGCCGAAAGGTTCGCCGATGAAGTTAGCTACCCTGTTCTAGTTCGCCCGTCTTATGTCCTCTCTGGTGCAGCAATGACTGTCATCCGTAGCAAGGATGAACTGAAAGACAAACTTGAAGCTGCCAGCAATGTCTCACCCGATCACCCTGTCGTCATTACCAAGTTCATCGAAGGCGCTCAAGAGATCGATGTTGACGCAGTCGGTTCCAACGGTAAGCTTATCATCCACGCTGTCAGTGAGCACGTTGAGCAAGCTGGTGTTCACTCTGGTGATGCCACTCTTGTTCTCCCACCTGCATCTCTCGACCAATCTACCATGGACCGAGTAAAGGAAATCGCCGTCAAGGTTGCCAAGGCCTGGAGCATCACTGGTCCCTTCAACATGCAAATCATCAAGGCTGATGACCCCAACGGAGGTCTCCCGGCTTTGAAGGTCATCGAGTGTAACTTACGTGCCTCCCGCTCATTCCCCTTCGTCTCCAAGGTCCTCGGTCTCAACTTCATCGATGTTGCCACCAAAGCTCTCGTCGGCCGTAACGTTCCAGAACCAACTGACCTTATGGCCATCAAGCGTGACTACCTTGCTACCAAGGTCCCACAATTCTCATGGACCCGTCTCGCTGGTGCCGACCCCTTCTTGGGCGTCGAGATGTCTTCCACTGGTGAAATTGCTTGTTTCGGAAAGG
This sequence comes from Lachnellula arida, assembly GCA_007821475.1. Classification (NCBI taxonomy): domain Eukaryota; kingdom Fungi; phylum Ascomycota; class Leotiomycetes; order Helotiales; family Lachnaceae; genus Lachnellula; species Lachnellula arida. The sequence goes on from QGMF01000208.1 coordinate 19,474, forward strand.
ATCTCGTGGAGGCATACTGGGCTTCTCTGCAATCGACCATGAACTTCCGTATGCCCGAACCTGGAGAGGGTCTTCTCTTCGGAGGTGACATTACCAAGGAGTCCTTGATCAAGATCGTTGATTACCTCTCGCCACTTGGCTACAAGCTCTACGCTGCTGAGCCAGAAGTCAAGACCTTCCTCGAGTCTTCCGCCAAGAACAACGTTTCCGTCGAGGTCATTGAGTTCCCTACTGAGGACAAGCGTGCTTTGAGAGAAGTGTTCCAGAAGTACGATATCCGTGGTGTTTTCAACCTGGCTCAAGCCCGTGGAAAGACCATCCTGGACGTCGACTATGTCATGCGCAGGAACGCTGTCGACTTTGGCGTGCCATTGTTCATGGAACCAAAGGTAAGCACACCCCTTCGCTCTCTTCAAGCTATCATACTAATCACTGTATTGCAGACTGCTGAGCTCTTTGCCCAATGCATGAATGTCAAGCTACCCCGCAAGGAAGGTATCCCAAGCGAGGTCCGCAGATGGTCAGATTTCATCGGTGGCAAGCCACTGTAAAAAGCTCTGGGCTTGGTTGCTATTTGCTCGTTTTGCTAGGTTGCGTTCAGGGCGTTTTAGTGTGGATATTCGTCAGCTAAAAAGATTAGAGGTTCGAGTAAATTTCAAAAGTGGTTTTATTTTCATTGTCGGGCACCCTTGTGGTGGATAGAAAAGCGACACCGACTTATAATGTCTCAGGCGGAGTGGGACATTAAAAGTCGGCCGCTCTTTGTATCCCAGCACGAGCCCTGGGGCAATCAGGAGGGGATCTGCTCCGACAACTACGCATCTGTAAATAGAACAAATCAATCGCATAGTAAAATGGGTTCTTTCAATTGATAATTCGTTAATGTTTGTATTGTGCCATGAATGCCTAATTGACCTAGCTAGCGATTGTCTAGCCTCTCCTGCGCCATAAATGCACCACATATTACCGCCTATCCATCCATTTCACTCGGTATCATTGCCCCCAAAACCTTGCAAATATCATATCTCATCTCGCGCGTTCAAGATACCGGTCCTATATGTATCTACGAGGATCCAGCTAGCATTCAGATCAAATCAGATGGAATTATCCTATCTTTAGTATCTTATTCTAGCCTTACTCCGCCAACCCTCTTAGCAAGACGCTCTGTGCCATCACCCTCAGAAGGCGATGGCCGTTTGGGGGGTCTCTCACCAGTCGATTGTATAATAGCAAGCAATGTTGCCCACCCAGGTGTAGATAGCAGTTGGTAGCCGTCAGCGAGATCATGCTGCGTTGCCACGCGGCAGAGAAGTGCTTCCTCCTCCTGTGAGACGAGTGTCAATAGGAACATATTTCAATGGGGGAAGAACGGAGTGAACACACCTTGCTGAGGATGCCACAGCCATGGAGGAAAGCGAGAAGGTGAAAATCGGAGACTGCTAGGATGCCTTCACCTGACTTCTTGATCTCACCATTCTTGTCGACTCCTAGGCGTTGGCCGACATCTTTGAGACCTGGATCCACCCCTATGACAGCGCGGTTCTCGATTAGGAAACCTAGGGCATTCGCCATAAAGAGCGGTTTGGGGTCACTGGGGAATCCATGGGTCAATGTAACGAGCAGGTATTCGACAGGGAATGAGGGCTTTGCGTTTGTTTGAACACTGGCACCATATTCGTTGATACTTCGGTAGAAGACCTCCGGAATGTAGCGTGTGCGGCTTTCAGAACCATCGTCCTCTTCCTCATTGCGGACGATCATAACAGCTGGGTCAGCTGATGGCTCAACAATGTCCGCTCTGACCATCTCCACTGCAGTGTTTGAAACTTGATACGCAGAAATAGCAATTTGACCAGACTCATCTCCAGTCACAACACAGGTGACAAAATTTGAACCAAATCTTCCAGTGTCGCTCCACTTTGTAGGCTTTGGATGTTGGGCTTGAAGACGGGCGGCAAAGGCGATTTCAAGTGAAGATAGATAGTAACTGTCGATATGGCGTTTGCAGACAACACTTCCGTCGCCGGCACCGGAGTCTAATAAGTCAGTCCAAATGACACCGACCTTTTGTAGGCCACAAAGCCTCGCAACTTCGTCAACTTCTTTCTCGTTCTCCCAAACGTTCAGCGTTACGCCATCCAGTTCGTCAACCTGAGGAGGTTCGTAGATAGCTTCCACTACAGCCTTGACGCCCAAAGGAACCTCGGTATATTCGGTATATCTTCCATATAGATATCCCATACGTTGTGCCCCTGAGGATCTCCAGAAATTCAGTAAGTTCTCGATGATACTGGGGGTGGCAAATTCCACGTGGTCAACCATTCGAAATGATTGCGGTTGTAGGGTGATAGCGCTGGGTTGGCATTTTGTGCAGATTCCTTCCGGCCACTGGGGATGACCTGAGGGGCAATCTCTCTTGACTCGGTAATATGGCTCCGAAAGAGGTGGCATGAATGAACTACCCTGCTCTGGCTTGTTCGTCGCGGAATTTATCTTGCGGAGATACGAATGGAAGGAGAGGTTCTTGATCTTTCGCTCGGCGAGGTAATCGGCGTTGAAGGGGTCTAAATCGGTGCAGTAATCACACTTTCCCCTGTCTCCATGTTGGCACATCCTAAGGTCCCGCTTTCGAGGTATCCTCCCACTCTGCTTGTCTAACCGGTCGTCTAAAGCAGACTGCTTGACAATTTCCCAAGGGTTCTTGATCTTCTCAGATGGAGATGTGACTGGGAGTGGGTCAATGGGTATATCTTCACTGGGAAGTATGGCCTGGCCATTTAGTCGGTTGGTGGAAGATAATAAGGGATTTGTGGAGGTGGAGGTGGTGGTGGATGCAGCGCCGTTCGAGTGGCCATTCGATAATGGATCTACTTCCTTGTAGTTTATAAATATCAGGTCGCCATGACTGCAAAGATATTAGACACAGAAGAAACAGCAGTCGGATCTCTTCACCTCACCTTACGCCTATCTTAGAGACCTTGTGCGGGAGGATGTCTACCAAACGCTTACTATCTCCTCCAGCCGGTGCATTCGAGAGCGTCAAAGTGCTGTAATCGACGTTTTCCGGTAAAACCTTTTGTAGTTTCTCGCCGAGTTTCGCAAAAGTGTCTGTTGCCTCTACCTGCAACCGCACAGTTCCCGAGGGACCACGGAATCGCAAGGTGATGGCCATACTGGCTTCGAGGGTGATTTATAGCCGTCTGCAAATATCCCAGAACCAGTGGATGGTTATGGTTGGAGATGGGGTTGCAAAAGTGACGAGGGGCAAATCAGTGTCGAAAGCTTTGGATGGAGGAAAGCTCTCAAGTCAACTTGGAAGCTCCAAATCGAGTGGTTCGTAATTCATTTCAGCCTTGGGCACAAGAGCGGTCGCAGCCGGCAGTATATTTAGCGCAGGATAAACTTCCACTTGTGGCTGAAGTGTGGCTGCAAATTTATACTTAGCTGGCCTTTCAGACAGGTACCGGTAATAACATCAAGAACAAGAACACCTCTCCTGCACACAAAGAGGACAACCCAACCTCGCCCAGGATATTTAATTTACTGCAACACTGAGTGTCATTTTCTAAATTTACACCCGCCAAAACCATAATTCTCTTGGAACATCAAGTACTCAACGATCATGTTCGGAGTTGACTGGTGGGGGCTCGCCCTCCCCTTTGCCTACATCGCAGTTCTCCTGGGCTCTCTCGTCACATTCTCCTCCATGTCGCGGAAACGGAGAGCAGGTGAGTGTTCAGCCCGTTCTGAAAAAAATATTCTTTGACTGATTTCCCTGTAGCCAAATCTGCCAACCTTGCGCCATGGTTCCCGCCGCACATGCAAAGAAACATCTACCTCTCATTACTCCATCTCGAGCCTGAGCAGGGCAAGGAAAAGTCACCAGCAGTTCCGGAGAGCATTATACGTGCGGCGCTACTACGTAGAGCTGTCGAAGATATCCACCGAATCATCCAGATCAGAAGCGCAAAGCAAGCCTGCAGTACGCTTCTGCAACGTGGCAGTGTAGGAGATGACCTTTGGCAACGATTCGAAAGGGCTGAGAAGGAAATGGAGGACGAGCTTAGAGATGTGGTTACGGAGGTCAGTCATCAGCTTATGGATAAGGGAGACGGAGACTGAGACAGCCATGCTAAATTCTTATAGGCAAATGCTCTTACACCGAACTGGGGCCAAACGATCTTCCAGTCTGCAAACGAAATTGCTGCTGGTACATTACTCCGAAAGAAGTTAGAAGACATCCAATCGCAAGCGCCCGCGGAGAAAGAATGGTGGGAGAGGCGAAGAGCATCTATTCAGTCAGAGTTTATGAAAGAACTAGAGGCCCCAGGTGGAAGCGATGATGACGCCGTTTTGGTCAATGGTGCGAATAATACCGGGAGCATTAAGAAGAAGAAGGGAAAGAAATGAAACTTCTCCAAAGAGCAGGAGGTTTTTCTGTAAAACAGAGCATACAGAGACGTATAATTTTTCATGGTGGCGTTCAGGCGAAATGAATTGGTTGCAAAGTAGGATATTGGGAGAGATACGAACCTTTGCCTACTGTTGCCCAGTTATGTATAGTATAAGGTGCCAAGAAGGAGCTATATGCTCAAAAACATTATAAATAAGGTTAACTCTATCGAATCGTTGATTTCGAAAATGGTGCGGCTCAATTATGTAAATATGGCTCTAGGGGCACTATCTAAAACGATTTTCAAGGGCCAAGGGGCGTTTATTGTCATTCAAAATCCCACAAGCAACCTATGCCTTTCCAGGTCTCTAACCTCTTGAATCTCTTTGTCTGGTAGCAGAATCCTTCAGCCAAAATGTCTCAATACCCCGAAGTCTATAAGACTTGACAATCCCCTGAAAGCAACAAAGAAAGACGAGCCGAAAATAGAAACATCCACAAAGATGCCCAATATAATCATCAACGAGGATTCCCAAGATAAAGCAAGACTTACTTCAAAGATAAAGAAAGGTAAACCACAAAGACATTGCAAGTTGATACAAAAAGCACGCTCCTCCCACATCTGCAAGCATCCAGCATCTTCAGGTCCATTTCCATTTCCATTTCCAATTATTCTATATCCATTTCATACCTTCTACTTCCGTCCAACACACGCTGCTGGCAGCTCTAGAACACTCTTTCTTCCCACTTAAAACAAAAAAGCATACTCTTAAATCCTTTCATTCAGCCCACCAGCCCACCAGCCCACCACTTCCCCTTCCAACCCACCAAACATACCTACCTACATATCAACCATGCTCTCCACGCGCCAAAACCCAGCCCTGGAAGCAAAAATCGCCCAGATGGCACGCACCCTGCGCCCCCTCGTACGAGTCACAAACGGCGCTCACCACCCTTCCTTCCCGCTCACGATCCTGAACTTCCATCTTCTGACGTCGGAGCAATGCGATGACCTGGCCCACCACTTTCATCAGCGCACGCCCTGTGAATGGACGGGTCTGTATCCCATGCGGATCGAGTGGCGGAGTGATGCTACTCTTGATGAGAAGCGCCGCCGCATAGGAAGGTTTATTGGGCTCAGGGGCTGTGAGAGTCCTATGGTTGTGAGGACTGAGGAGGATATTGAGCGGGAGGCACGGAGGGCGAGGGCAAGAGAGGAGGATGAGGTGTTGAAGAGAAAGTTGCGGTGGTATAATTAATGTCCTGGTGACTGTCAAGGAGTTCGTGTAGCATATTGATGTTCTTCTCGCGTTGAAAATATAGAAACGCTTTCATTTGTATTAAGGATTTTGTGCGTCTTTGTGAGGGACCAATGATGTGATGAGCTTGTTGGCCATTCAGAGACCCTTCCAAGCTACCTTGGCGAGATGATCTGCCTTCTTCTTGCTCTGTTTCACCATACCAACGAGCTTTAAGTCTGCAAGTGCTCTATAGAATCGCATTAGAGCCTCCCGTTCGTCGCCTTCATCTCCCTCATTTCCAGACAGAATTTCATGAAACGTAGTCCACAGGTCGGCCATATTGATTAGAGAGCCCGCTTCGAGGTAACTTTGGTAGACAATAGCTGTCGTTGGATATGTTGAAGACAATCCCTCCTCAGATCCACCTACGTCGCAAGTGAGATACTCGTGGGGTGCCGAAAGAGCATTCTCGATTGCGGCTCGAGGCCGAGGCGCAAAGACGTCGAGGAATGAGTCGGCAGAGTCGCAGAGCCACAATTCATTAAGAAATAAATCCTTTGGGTTTTCCACCGTGAAATACTGCTCCAGCAATTTGGATACGTGATCAATGAGACCTATAAACTCCTTCTCCGCTTCGGTGATGGTTGATTTCTCGTAGCTCAGTTGCACTCTCTGGGCAATTACTGTCGTCCTGAGACCTTTGCTATGAATAGCATCGCTACTACGAATCGGCTTTTCTGTATCTGAAGAGTTTTCCGAGAGCCCAACAGCTTTGATTTCCACATCTCGAAGTTCTCCGATTAAATCATCGTCTTCATCGGCCCATCCTTCAAGATCCAGTTCATAGCTTCCATTCTCTATAGCGCCCTTGATCCTTTTTGTGAAGACAACCAGGTCATCAGGCGTCATCCGCTTGATAGAGTCAAGGACACGTTTGAGATGATCCGAGTTGCTGAGGGCGCCCTCAAATATCGCCATATACAGGTCGATCCCACTAGGTGGCTCAGATAAAGCGCTTGCAAACATATGGAAAGCTCTCAAAAGACGGAGTATATTTCCATCCTTGGACTCGAGTGCGCCTTCGATTTCCTGGACCAGGATTGTGTCGTCCTGAAGTAGCTCTCTAGCGCGATCCAACTGCTGCGATTTCACTAGCCACTCAATCAGCTTACGGAATGACGGAAGCATCCGAATAGCTTCGAGATGACAAGGTTGGATAAGCTTCAAAAGCGACTGAGGGCTTGTTGACGCATCAGTGAGAATGCTCAAGGCGTTTCCATAAAAGTGGCACATATAGGCGTACTAAGATCTGTCAGAGAACATGAAGCAGTAGGTGTCTTTTGAATTTACCTTTAGTGCAACAATAAATGACTGCACACTTTGTACGTGGTCATGCTGGCGTTCCATCAGACTTGCAACAAGCTCTGACCCCAACCTCAACGAGGCCTTTGAATTAGCTACAGCGCTCTGGAATATTCTTTCCAAGATGCTGCTCGTCTGCTCGACATCAAATCTAACCCCATAAAGGCAGCGACTTGCAGCTCTTGGAAGCCGCTCCTGAAAGAGTTCGACTGACGTGGCAATGCCAAATAGTAGTGTAAATGGGATACGGTCCATCCAGGAGCTGCACGAATCAATAATGTACAATGTTCGAAACTGTTTGTAGTACTTACCTGAATAAGGTGACCAAATCAACTACTAAATTGGTATCAAAAGCTTCACTGTCTTGGAATGCCACCACAACCCTTTGACTGCCGTGATTCTTGACATAGCCTTGCAGAATCTCCAGGTCATAATTTAACAGTTTCCGGCCCTACTTGAATGAGCTCCATAGCTTCAAATGGACAGACCCACTTACATCTTGTTCCAGGGACAATTCTTCATCCTCTGATCTTTGGTTTGTAGCGTCCCGAATGAGCTGTTTGAGAACAGCTTTCAAATTTGAAGCATCTCCAGAGCGCAAGGTGACAATTGGTCCATTAATCTCTTTCTTGAGTCGAGCAGAGAGCTGCTTAAAGAGGAGATCCTGAGATGCAATGTTTGGACCAGTCACAATAAAGCTGGCAGGAACTCTCTCATCACCCCTGAAGTCATTAATTACAATCCTCGCAAGTCAACCGTTCCAAACTTACTCCTGATTTATGTCTCCTGAACCATCCACAAATGCCGTTACCTCTGCCAGTGTATCCTCATTTGCTTCGTTGAGAATTGACTATGCATTCTTAGCCAATATTATCTAGACATGAGTTCATGATCGAACCTGAATCCGGGCATCGGTCTCAGACCAGCATTTCTGGAAAAGATCTTGCCTTTCTCGCACGCACTCGACGGTCTCTAATCCCCCTAAAAGAGGTTCGAATACCAAGGAGTTTATTGACTCATGGGGCTGCAGTACAGAAGGCCTTCCCCTAGCTACCTTTCGTCGTTTTGTAGGTCGCTCCAGTGCATCGTCGTTGGTGCCACTGGGAGTATATATGTACGCCGGCTAGGAGAAATTAGCTTGCACATATAATGCATGCTTGACTGGGACATACCTGATGATCAATAGCATCAAAGCCTGTGTGGCTGTTGGTTTCTTCAACGTCTGACATTTGAAGGTGGAAGTGGAGGTGGAAGTGGAAATGGAAGACGCGTCGAGTCGCGAAATCGACAAGGCTACAAAAAAGTTTCAATGCTCAACTTTCTAAGAGCACCCATACACATCAACGCATATGCCGCCTCCGCACCAAATTTTTTCTCCGAGTCTGCGTGGTTTCGTATGCAAATCATGCCTCTCGAAATTAAATCCATCTCTCCGGCCTCCCTGGCTCTCTCGGAATGTGAGAACGGCTTCTCGTCTCAAAGGGGTCAAACCCAAACCATCTACATCGCCACCACAAGACTACATCGAACCTACAGTCAGGTACTTCGATGAGACTCCAGATGGCGAACGAAGGGAACAGCCCAAGGAGGACGACGAGGCAGCATTTATGGAGTCACTGGCCACCCGGTTTGGATTTGGAGAAACGGAAAAGGAATACTTGCGGTCCACGAGAGACAATCCTCCGGTCGAGGAAGACGGAGGTCTTGAGGATATCGAAAATGCCATGGCGGGTAGAATCTACGATGACGAGGATACTCGGGACATGACAACGCAGACTGACCGGCTGGATGCTCTGATCACAAAACTCAGAGCTCTCTCTGAAGACGACAAATCACCATATGAGGAACGGCGCAGACAAATACGAGAGCTGTTGTTTGATCCTGAACAGGGTGTACAAGGAATCAACAGAGGTATTGTATCGGGAGAAGCAATGAAGCTTGGTTCTAGAGACGGTAAGGGTCACAAGTCCTTACACACGATAGTATTCTAATCGTTTCATAGACACTGATCGAGCGGCTTCTAAAATACCATCTTCATCCTCAAGGTCTTCAACAATAGCAGAAGAAGGGTTATCCTCCACATTCCCACATAAAGACTCTAAAGGTGGGAGTTCCGATACAGATATGACGCTCCGCCTCAAAGACTTCCCTCCTGTTTATCAACATCACATCCAATCACTGCAGGCGAATATTCTCAAAGCTACAGCTAAAGGGGGTCATACTACTAAGCTCCGCAAGAGTATATGGTCAGCTTATATAAAGTGCAGAAGTGCGTTCGTATCGCGGCCAGAAAAGGTTCCTTTGGAAATATGGTCAGGTCTTTGGGACGTCCTATCAAATTCAGATGCATCCGAGGATGTTGACAGAATGGCGCATATCAAATACCTTGGCGATGATATGTGCAAGGTTGGGGTCCAAATGGATGCAAAGCAAGGCCTGTTGTATGTTGAATCTTTGCTGGTGCAAGGTGATATGGACATTGCAGCTGGGATGTGGGAAAAACTCGGAGTGGAAGTTCAAAACAGCGACAATGCGAAGGAATATTGGAAGCTAGGCGTCAACATATTCTGTCGACAGGATCGACTTGACCGAGCGCTGCAGATAGCGAGCGTTCTCCTTAAAAAGACAAAAGACGTCGCTGATTATCGAATACTCCTACCGATCATTCAAGCTTGTCTTGTTTCTAAAAATGTCTTTGGGGTTCAGATGGCATGGGCACTTTATATTAGGCTCAGAGTCAGGCTAGGTCCTCAGCTGGATATGAACGACTACGACATAATTACTTTGAGCTTCTTGGAAGCCAACCGGCCGGATCTAGCCGGCGGTGTTTTTAAGGACATGATGCTCACAGAGGATATGGTTACGGTGCAAGATTCGACCTCACTCTACGCTTCCCTTACCGGTGCTAAGGATGGCCTCAACTCTATTCGTATCAGTGACAAAGAGCTGGCACTCCACAAGGCCGCTGCCCTAACTAAAGTGCCATCACAGTTCAGAAACAAATTCTTTTTTGGAAGCTGGCTCAAGAAACTCATCGGCGAAGGGGAACTTGATGCCGCCCAAAAGGTCCTTCAATTCACATCCGATATAGGCATATGTCCAGACGCCAGACACATGAACGGTCTTATCGGTGCTTTATTCCGTGAGGGAAGCGGAAAAAGTGTGAGCTTAGCTGAGGACATGGCTTGGAAAATGATCAATACTAGGCTAGTATTTGTCAAAAGTCGTACGGAGTTTTCCATGTTGGAAAGCCCATTGCGAGCTGTTCCTCTGACGCCTAGTAAATCGGACGTGAAGCATATCCAGAAAACTCCAGGCCTCATTCCTCGTGCTACAATTGAAACGTTCTGTATTCTCATCCGACAATACAGGACGCGGCAAAAAACTCAGGCTCTTCTAGACCTCTTCGACACTCTCAGGAAAGCGGAAATTCCACCAAACACAGACTTCATGAACGAGCTCCTGAATATGGACTCCAGGAGTCATAAATCAGCGTGGGCATGGAACACATATCTCTCTTTGACAAAATCAGGAGCTGTGCGTCCCAACTACGAAACATTTACTATTCTTTACAGCCTCGTTTGCCAAACTTTGGACCCCATTCAGCTTGGTAAACGGGCTAAATTCACAACCCCACATCAGCTATTTGTGGAGATGATAAAATACAAGGCTTATTTGAAGGAGGATGGGAATGTTCCACGGGAGCTATATGATGCGATCATCCTGGCTTTTGGTCTGGCAGAGGACCAGGCAGGGACTGCGGTTGCTTTGAAGGCGTTGCGAGAGCATTTCGATACATTTCCAGGCGAGCAGACTGCAAGGACCATCATACTTCAGCTTACTCGCCTCGGGCAGACGAACAAGGCTGGGTACAAATCACGGCGATTCAATGTGACCAACAGATTAACGAAGGAAAGATACGCACACGTCACAAAAATACTGCAAAGGTTCAGGCAGGAGCGGGTTGAAGAATTGCTCGAGCAGGGGATCGTTTTCGAAGAGCTCTCGGAAGAGGAGAAGCTGCAGGAAGCCATGATGGTATTGTCGGATTTGCTTCGACATGCATTCCAATCAAAGATAGCTCCCGAGAAGAGAGAAATATTGACTTCTCTTGAGGTTTCAAAAAGGGCAGCTGAAGCAATGGGGGTGCCGGAATGTGTTCCATGGGAGGGACTCGCCGTAGTTGAGATGTCGGAATAGATAGAAAACCCAATGCAGTGTAATATACATATACCCTCATAATTTCACATGCAACGAAACGAGTTCAAATATAAACAGGTGGGGTATCATTTGCGAACGCCAGGTAAATAAGTAACATCAATCGTGATCTTCCTCCGTGAGACCTGGGCAGCCCTCCATTTCCTTGTCTGGGTATGTATATTTGCAGAAGAAGCAGTAATTGTACTCTTCCCGCAGATGCAAAACAAGTTTGTGGAGACGTTCTGTTGGATCTAATGCTTTGAAAGCATCGAGCTCTGGATCTTCCTCCTCGAGGTCCTCCACAAGGGTGTGCTTGACTACATCTTTTCCAAGCGCTCTCTTATCCTCTTTATCCTCATCCGGGTCGTCATAAGTTGGTAGCCGTGAGAGACTCTGGTGTAAATCGTACCTCATTCTCCGATCCCGTTCTTTCTCCTCCCTCTGTCGAATGAGGCCCCTCCATAGGACATTGATCTGTCTCAAAGGTTTGGTAGAGATTTTGCGCTTCTTAGCATCAGTCTCATCTAGACCCTCACCGCGATTCAACGCCTCTTCCTCTTCCCTCTCTCCATCCATGCGCTCAGCAACCCTCATAGCCGCAGCAACCATCCCCTCATGTCTAGCCTCTTCCCTCTCACTCCTGACTCGCTCTCTATATTCCCCTTCCTCAGCCTTGACCCTCTTGCCCTCATTCTCATATTCCTCCCTAAACTTTCGCTTCTTCTCCGTATCTAATCCAATGCCACCCCTATCGTCCTTCATATTAATACCCACCGGTTCCAATCTCGCCCCGATATTGTCCTTGCTGCCCAGAGCGACACCGGGTTTAAATCCCATCTTAGCCATCATAGCTAATCCTTTGTTTGAAGACGACGTAGCGGGGTCCTCCAGTAGCGATTTTGATAGTGCTGCCTCCCGCGCTGCAGCTTCGTCTGCTGCTCTTTCGGCTTTGGATTTGACGCGGCCTTTGGCTTCGGATTCTCTTTCTTTGCGCAGGCGGCGTTGGGTGTAGGTTTCTTTCTCCTTGGGTTTCGTGGGCTCTGCAATGACCATATTCATATAATCGTCCTCCTCGTCTTCCTCCTCGCTTTTCGCGGGCGCTGGATCTTGCGTAGGCATTGCGACTGTAATTATAAGTTTGCTGTGACTCGGGGTCTCTTTGTGTTGTAGTGGGACCGGTTTTCTTAGGTTTTATAGTTGGCGGGGTCGGCGGAATGTGGGCCAAACCCACCACATCTTACGGATTGTATGTATTGAAATAAGCAATTTTTGTCTTCAAACAATCAAATCTAAAGCAACTAAAACAGCTGTGACGCTTGAGTACCCCCTATTCTCTTGTGTTCGTATCAAAAGCTAATAATTGCTACAGAGTGGTTAGCGTGTCGTTCTTATATTCTCCGGGCAACTGGTTAATATGATTCTTTCAAAAGAGATGCGAAAGGTAAGCTATATGCTCTATCTTCTCGTCATTTAATGGAATTAGCAATGCTAATTCTTTCTTTAGTCGTGGGTTCGACACCCACCAGCTGTAATAGTCTACTCTATTGGAGTAATTTTTTTACCATTTTGGTTATCTTCAAGACGACGGTATCTGCATGTTTTAGTGCGTCTCGCTTGACTTCATAGGTAGGTACAATCTCCCGCGGAAGTGAATGGTGCTTTATGTGATAGCCTTGCATAGCGGCACTCTTTACTTGGGCCATATTAATTATTCCTTACGCAAGATATGAGTTGAGGTAATAATTCTCAATTAGTAAGAGCCTTTGGTTATCATGTCAGACTTTTATTATTAAGAGCTGAATGCGATGCCTATAGATTGTGTGCGCACCCTGCTTAATAGGGGTATCGCCTAGTCTAACCGCAAGCGGCTTTATATTATGATGCTAACATTTCAGCAAGGTTTTTAGTTAATAATTACTTCAAGGAACTCCTTTATCTTATTGATAGTTAAAGTACTAAGTATTTCCGCTAAAGCCTCATTCTTTTCTCTTGCGTATACCGCGCCGGTCCCTAGATGGAATAGACTACCGAGCCTCAACTGGCAGACCTTTATATTTCTAAGCTGTGTTAAAAGGTTTCGTACCCAAATCTTTAAGTAGGCATGTGTATTTCTATACCGTAGTAACTAGCGACCTTGGATTGTCCAAATTGAGGTTTCCGCTTAGTATATATGATTTGAGCAAGTCTTTCAAGGGAGTCAAAGCCTTCTTTACGCTTGAGGGGCCGTATAGCCTAAGATCCCTTCTAATATGTATCATTTGTCTTCTTCCTCTTGCAACTCCGGTGATTCTCGTCATTGCATCTCCTATCCAAGAGTTAAGTCAATTAATGTCGTCACGTGATTGGCTCACGAGTTGGACATGAAGGAGGTGAGAAAGTCTTCTACTCCTGAAAATTATTTCAGAAATATCTGACGATAACAATGTTACAAGATTTAGCAGAGAGTTGCCTTAGTCAATAGACCTTCTATTCAAATGCTATTATCGCTTCAATAATAAAAGACTATTAACTTATTTCAACGGGGGCAGAATAAACTATAGTCACTCAGCTTCTCTCTTGTTACTTGCAACTGCTGTTGCGGTACCACAGGAAATAATCGGATTTCAAGAGTAGATCGGACAGGAGAGAGATTCGCATCCTGCAGGAAAAAGGGGTATGCATAGAGCCACAGCTTTCTTCCCGTAACCAAAGTAGACTGTGCATCCCAATTTGACTTACCTCCTATCGGATCTGAAAAGGCTAGACATCAACGGTCAACCGTTTAGTTGGGAATGCAGCTTTGAACCCCCTGTATGTTGTCGTCGTTGTCGTTCCTGCAACGGGCCCTATTAGACTTTTAATGTCCCGCGCCGCGTCGGACATTAAAAGTCGACGATATTATTCCAAGCCGTGTGGCAATCGATCCCGCAGCTCGGATCACCAGGATAACTTATAACACTACGGGCCGACAATGGTGTGGTGGTTGAGCACCAGCACGAGCACGGGCACGAGTACGAGGGGCATCAGGCTGGGGAATGGAATTGGAGGAATGCCGTCTCAACGAAGATATCAAGGACCAGCACGCTACGCGCTTGAGTAATGATGGAGTTGTACAGAACTTTAAAGCGTTAAAAAGAAAGAGATGCCCATGCCGAACGGGTTCTCTTGGAGTCCTGTACTGTGCATATTTCCGATTGGGCAGTCGCCAATAATCCTTCAGCCAGGTGGATGATTATTGTTACTTTGCGACTTATTGGCATTTGATAAATATCCTTCACTGGCATCCTCCTACAGTACTGCGAATTCACGCACCAGACCAAGACGAAAACGCCGTTGGCACTTTTAGGTTCAATAGGTACTTCACTTGCACCAGCAGCGGAAATTGACAGGGGGTTCCCGATGACCCCCAAAAAAACACGCGAAAGAAAACAATAATACTGTACCTATAAGTAGGCGCGCCAATGTCGACCTTCACACCTCGTCGCTCTCTCGCCAGACCAAGACCTTCGAATGGCCTTAGTACAGCTTCGAGCCCAAATCTGTCTGCCTCATATTCCAACCCACGCAATGCCGGCGAAGCATACGGTGGCATGAGCACGGTGATGATGGCCCCTTTTACACCATCCCGCGCGGCCGACGGCGAAGACCTCGATGTCGGAGACCGTGTTGATGTTCCTGGAAACATGCATGGAACGGTCAAATTCAAAGGCAGTGTGCAAGGCAAAAAGGGCGTCTTTGCGGGGGTGGAACTGAGCGGGGAGTTTGCTAAACGCGGCAAGAATAACGGGGATGTTGACGGGTAAGACAGCAAACGGCGGCTTCTACAGGAATTCTTATTGACAGGTCACATAGTGTTTCCTACTTTACAACTTCGATCCCTGGAGCTGGTATATTCCTCCCAATAAACAAAGCCACGAAACGTGGAACACCTCCATCGCGCGACGGCTTCCCCATCACTCCTTCAACCCCATTAGCTGG
Source organism: Lachnellula arida (assembly GCA_007821475.1). Classification (NCBI taxonomy): domain Eukaryota; kingdom Fungi; phylum Ascomycota; class Leotiomycetes; order Helotiales; family Lachnaceae; genus Lachnellula; species Lachnellula arida. The sequence continues at coordinate 34,627 of QGMF01000208.1, forward strand.
TGGCAGCCTCAAGACAGCGGGCCAGGGATCAAGTGCATATACCCCACCGACACCATCACTCCCCAAATTCAGTCAGTCGGTTGGTCCTGGAAGGGCACCAAGCCCTCAGTTCAAGAAGTCGCGGCCATCGCTACCTCGCCCAGAGTCGCCTTTACGAAGACCTCAGCTTACCAACAGACCGTCCAATATCGGAAATCCGGCAACGCAAACCCCTTCCCGTTATGGAAGTCCTGCGCCAGGAAAGTTCGGACAGAGTGTGAGGGGGACAAAGGATTCTGGTGACCCAAGCAAGAGGGGTGGATACATGTCTAGGAATGGCATGCACGCCAGTGTTGGCCCTCGAAGTACATCTGCTTTGGGACAGACTCCTTCTTTGGGCATCAGTGATGATGAACTTACACCTATTGGAGTTGCCCGGACTACAACCAACGGGAGCATGGGCTCCATTTCTTCATTTAATTCCAAAATGCGACCAGCATCTAGAACGGCATCCAGGACGGCATCCAGGCCGAACGATGATGAGTCCGATCGGTTACGAGGACAGTTAGAAGAGCGGGACAGACAACTCAAGGAACAAGCCTCAGCTCTGGCAGAGATGGAGAGCAGTCTAGCTGAGGTCCAGACATTGATGGGTAACCCAGAAGGAACACCCAGACAACACAGAGGTAGCATGGAGGATAAAGATGCTACTCACTTGCGGGCCGTGCTCAGGGAAAAGAATGAGAAAATTGCCATGTTGACCGCGGAGTTTGATGCCCACCGAGCTGATTTCCGAAGCACTATCGATACCCTCGAGCTAGCAAGCACCGAGACCGAACGCGTGTATGAGAAACGAGTGGAGGATCTTTTGCAGGATATCAGAGAGTTACAAGAGCGTGGGGAAGATGTCGACAGCGTAGCACGACAGCTGAAGCAACTAGAAGAACTTGTTCAAGAGTTAGAAGAAGGTCTTGAGGACGCTCGACGAGGTGAAGCGGAAGCTAGAGGAGAAGTTGAGTTCCTGCGTGGAGAAGTTGAGCGTACACGGTCAGAGTTGCGTCGCGAGCGAGAAAAGGCTGCGGCTTCTTTGAATGAAAACACAAACGGAGACTCTGGATCCTCGTCCAAGGAGGTCGAACAACGAGACGATGAGATTCGTGGCTTGAAAGCCATCATACATTCTTTGAGCCGGGATGCCGTGCCAGAGGGAAGTGCAATTTTAGACCTTCAGAAAACCCCAACCCAAAGACAAGACAGCTTCACGCGAAATCGACATCCTAGCAGCGGAGGTAATTCTACGGAGGAGCGATTGGCCCGGGAGAAAATCGAGCGTGAACTTTTAGATCTTCGTTCGGTCATCGAGTCCAAGAATAATCGAGAAGAGGAACTTGAGCGTGAGGTAGAGCGACTTCGCAGAGGAAGTGCTAGCGGGCCAGCCAGCCAACGTGCGAGCGGAATTACTGTTGGTAGCTCTGGAACAGTCACTAACGACCGAGACTCCAAGGGAACAGTTGTCAGTTGGAGGGATCGAGAACTGCCAAGGTCCCCCGAGACTCACAGACGAGCGAATACGCTCGAGACGATGCCAGAGAGTGATGCCTACTCTTCAACAAATGAGAGCTTCTGCGAGCTTTGCGAAACATCCGGTCATGATATCTTGACATGTACAAACATGTTCACTCCTAGTGGCACTCAAAGGGAGCATTCACAACAGCGGACAGGCAAGGATGTCGTCAAAGAGGGACTGAAAGGCCTGTCTCCACCGGCCCCCGATTACAAACCAGCACCCTTGTCGCCAACCAAGAAATCACCTCGTCCTACTGCTATTACACCAGTGAGAATCATTCCAAATCCCATGGAGTCTGGGCCTGTTGCAGGCAAAGAGAGCGGGGTAGTGAACATGGATAAATGGTGTGGAGTTTGTGAGAGAGAAGGTCATGAAAGCATCGATTGCCCTTTTGAGGACGCATTTTAAAGAGCTGCATACAGCATATACAGGTTATCCATTTCATTTCACTTCATTTTTCAAAAGGGGGCGTAGCATTGCGGGGGTGTCCTATTTTACTCCTTCAGCGATGATACCATTCTCTTTACTGTTTGAACGGCCTGGCCTAGAGCAGCCTTATGATTGGAATGTTTGATGTGAGAGGCCGTTATGACTGATGTAGATAATAAGTAATGAACATGGATTGATCATGTTTCTTGGAGTTTGCTTTTCGAGTTATTGAGATGTACTTGTAATGGTACCTTTTTCAAAATGATGCTCGAGGAAAAGATGCAAAGCTCTAAAAATCCCCCAACCGCTACTTGATACTCGGCTCAAGCTTTTCAATAGCAAATGAATTTAGAGTGACGAACGTCTTTTTCTACGTAAACTTCACTGGCATTGATTTCCCCTTGCTTTTACTTTCATTCCAATTGCAGGTTTCAAGTCAGGGTCCTCAGGCTTCTTTCCTTAGGCATGGAATATGTAACGTAGTCTACGATACCATACGTACATTAAGACCCGATCTCCTGAAGCTGTTGTACCGCATACTAGGAACTGCTCGTTGTACCCATAAGACCCGAGTCCGAGTCCGCCTGACCCAACGTTTCAGTCACAACTTGTATAGTATGGTAGTCTCATGATCAAGTTCTAGATTTTTGGGCCACCAGGGCCAGAGGGGCAGAATAGGAAGTAGTTGGCAGGACGCTTGAGTTTTGATTTCTTGTCTGTTTGATAATGGTGTTAAGGATACGGTAAGTACTTTACGCTCCTGAGGTACTTGCTTGGATTTGAGAGGTGATGTGACTTCTTTAGTGACAGTGCTTTGTGTGACTGATAATTTGTAGATAAACCCAATTCTAAAAGGTTGAAAGCTGACCATAATGCTCGCCTTTCACGAACTACTGCTGGATTACTTTATCAAATATCCTGCTTCGCATTAAGAATTGAAAGCCCTCACATCCCACTCGCAACGAACCTAAAAAGCGGCACCCATTACGCTCGCATTTCAATGTCTAGAACCCTAAACCCAATGCCGCTTTTCCTCTCCAGCCCAGCCAGCCCTCCCCACTCCACTCCCAACCCCCACCACCCCAAACCAGCCTAGCCCTACTTTAGCCCCACCGACCCACCCACCGATCCAGTATTTAACAAAATTTCCCCCTCAGCCTTCCTTTCTTTCCTTCTTCTTTTTTTCTTCGTGCGGCGGTCGATTTATCCTCGTGTTACTCTAAACACCTGCAATTGTTTAATCATGATTGCAACCCGTGGTGTAAAGTCAAATCAAACAGAGCGTCAAATCAACCACAGAAAAAATCAATTGCAAGCAATTTCCCTGTCCGTAATGGCCTGAACTGTGTTCGCTCTTGCGGTTTGTCTTCGGGCTCGTGAGGTGCTGGGTTCGGGGCTGGGTGGGGGGTTGGACATTCGTTTTTGGGGAATTGGGGGTTTGGATGAGGGAGTTGGCGGTTGTGGTGGGAAGAAGGTGGTGGGGACAAGTCAAGAGCTGGAGGATCACTACTGGTACCTGTGTACAGAGCAAATATTATGTGGAAGATCATGTTGTTCGTTTGCAAAATCCTTGATCTGTATATCATGTCTCAACGCCACCCAAGAACTAATTCCTGCATCGTGCATAACTCATAATATTGTCTTCTCCATCGTCTCTTCCACTGCCTCTAATCGTGCTCAACCTTTTCAAGTTTTCCCTGGTCCCGTTTCTCACCAGTCTCACCAATGATCCTCACTCTATCCAATCTAACACGCTCGCCCTCTCCGTCACCATCCACAACAAAGAGTACCAGGCTTGTGACGTTCTGGAACTTGACAAATCGGAGGGAAAGTGTTGCGGTGCCAGTCGAATCCCAGTCTTCTGGTGAGATGGTGAGACTTTGTGCTGCAGGGACATCATCTGCTTCCTCGAAACCAAGAATATGCGGACGGTTTGGATATATCCGGATGGTCTTTGGTCGCATAGGAACTTCATCGTCGTCTTCGGCGGCTGGAGGTAGGGAAGTAATCTGATTATTCAGTTAGTTTGAGAGCAGCATAGCAGACCACAATCACTAACCTGCAGGGTATGAACCTTGAGAGTAGACTGGAATGGCAGGAACAACATCAACTGCTCATCCGTATCACTCTCTACCCAGTCCCTTGCAGGCTTCTCTGCTGCCTTGCCCTTCAACAATCCTGAAGGCTTGCTGTCCTCAAACAAACCTCGGACACCTCCAAACTCGATATCCGCATTCAGCAGCTCCAAGCCCTTGACATCAATCTGATCCGTCACATCATGATACCCTCTTGGCAGTTCTCCAACGCGCCATCCGCTGCTACTGCTGGAACCGCCGAAGCCGCTTGAGCTCGAATTAGGATCCGCCTCAGCAGCAAGCTTTTGCACAACATTTTGGAGTTTCCTTGGGTCTGCTCCCTGTACTTTCTCCACAACCTCTCCTTGCTTGAAGATCATGAAGGTCGGCATGGCGGTAACGGCATATTTCGAGGCGATTTCCTTCTGTGTGTCTACGTTGACTTTCGTGAAAGAAATCTGGTTCGGGCGCGACAGCTGCGCAGAGAGCTGCTCGTATATTGGGGCGATCGCTTTGCATGGTCCACACCAATCTGCATAGACTATTATATAGGTCAGTAGAAGCTCTTTATTGCGGTTTCAGGCCCCTCCAAAGAGCTGATTGAACGCTGCGGGCGGGGTTGGTGGGGTAAGCATACAGTCCGTGACGACTATTCTTGAGGACTTCAAAAGCGCGCTGAACTGCGCCGGAGAGGCGATCTGAATTGTTTTCGACATGTTCAATGTAGATATGGAGAAAAAGGGTTGGTGGTTGTGCAGGTGCTTGATAATAAAACTAAGTACTGTACCTGGGATGGATTTGCCGAGAGGCGTCGGAAAACGTGACGTAAATTCCTCTGATTCACACAAGCTCTCGCAAGCTCGCTCGCTCACCTCACCTCTTACAACGCGACCAGTGTCTGAGTAACGGAGAGCAGCTCAAGTGAGCGACCAGAAAGCTTCTAGACTGTCTAGATCAATGTCCAGGTTGGTTTTAGAGGCTTCTTTGCAATGATAGTAGTGTCGCATGACTTTGATAAGACTTCCAGAATAAGTTTCATACAGCGGAAGATCTTGTACCATTACATCCTAGGGCACTTCAAGATTAAAATTGATGATGCTTCATGTAGTAGTGCTACTCGCTCATCGCGATACTTGTTTGCATGATCCCAGCTGCCGTCAAATGCAGATCGTTAGGCGCCGGAAGAGCACCGAGGAAGTCCCTTCCAGTTTGTCGATTTGAGCAGTGATAGCCCTCCCTGATGAGATTCGGTATACAGCCTTAACTGTTTGTTGGAATAAACAGCGCATGTTTCGTTGTCGAAATAGTTATCGAGCATATCACGTCTTGCTTCAAGATGTTTATTAATTTGGCTTGATTCTGTGCAATGATATCCTATTTACAAGATAATGCTGATGTCAAAGCCCATCACATCTCTAAACACGCAATGCCTTTCTCCCAACATCCACTCCGTACTTGCCAGTGCAGAAGCCAGGGTATCTCGCAGCCAAGAAGAATCGAAAGGTCGTTACAGTCATATTAAATATACCGGATCGCAAATGCTGGGATGTGACACGGTCGAACCTCAGAAGGGAGGACGAGATGTTTACAGGAACTGGTAGGTATGTAAGCTTGAGATCAGATTGGGAGGCTTCAGGGAAACGTACAAGAGCAACACCACCAGCAACGATGATGCCGAAAGCAGAGACACCGTTCAAGGAAGCAGCGCCAGCGTAAGCGATTGGGCTACCGGTGGCAGTTGGTGCTGAGGCAACTCCAGTTGAGGCAACGCTGGGAGAGGCGGCGCCAGCAGGAATAAGGGGAGCAACAGTGCCAGTGGGGGCAGCGACACCAGAGACAGCTGATGCTGTAGATTCACAGGCGTAGACGGTGGTAACGCTTGACACAATCGTTAGCATAGAGCAGAGATCTACCAGTCTCGAGTTGCTCACCTAGCTTGAGCGACGGTTGCCATGGCGGCGAGAGCAAGTGCGACGACGTTGAATTGCATTTTGATGGTTGGAAAGAAGCTGGATTGCTTGATAAGATTGGTATATTGATTGGAAGGGTTGAAGAAGTTATGAAGGAAGCTTGTTGTGTGGTTGAATGAGTGACTATTAAGTATTGTTCAAAAGAGTGTGAGTGATCGTGGATGAAGGGAAAGAAGGAGAAAATAGGATTGAGGAGGAACGTCCTCTATATATATGTACCGGTACTGTTCGCGTTGAATTACCCTTGAGCCCCTGTGATAACGTTGCGTACCTCCGTATGGGGAGTGTTACCCTCAAATTCTAGAGGACCCACTAGGCGGAGATGAATAGATACCGGTATGCACCTGGCAACGCCTCACCGTTCTGTATCTGGAGGCGCAAGAAGCCTCTCGATTAGCACCCGCATTTAGCAGGAGTGCTTGTGCTATCGATAATAAACGCCATGTACCTACCTCAGGAAGTTTGCCTTTTAATCACAACTTGAACGTTACTGGAGTACGAAGCCACGGACCGGATGGTTTCTAAGAGACAGCACAAGTTCCACGGCAGAAAGAACTCAATTGACAACTCATAAAAGCGTTATCTCCCGTTCGCTGAAGCACTTCTCCGCGCAGAGTAGATACTCCAAGCTAATAACCATTCCTATCGGGGGTACCTCACGATATGCGGTATCATTTCTCCCCCGTTTCGGCCAATTTATCGCGGGTACCTGCGCCTAATCCCTGAATTCTCGAAGATTGCAATGCAACCATCAAAAACCACTGGTGACTGGCCCTGTTCCTCATCTCTCGCGTGCAGTGTGATTGGTGCACATTCTGCGAGCAACTGTGACGAGAGTTCTTATCCAAATTGCGTCTGCAACACTGATTATCTATTGGCATGAATTCGGAATCGAACGGGGGATGGGATTGGCTGGTTGTTATTATCACTGCAACGGTGTAACCGAACTGAGAATTCGAATATTCTCGACCTCTAATAATAACTAACGGTTGTATTGAGGTCCTTTCACGGCGATCATTTGTTTCCCTGCGGTCTACGACGTTTGTTTCGTGATCTACTGTAACGCATGATTAATTAAGAAGATGTTAGAACAGCGAGTCTAGGCCATGAATTTCAGTGTGCGAAGATGCTTCTCCCATTTGAAACATGTTGATATTCTATTTCTACTCCAAGTCCAAGCCACCACTCTGCTAGAAACAAGCTTTTATATAAAGGTGCCGTGGACCTCACGTTGTGCCCTAGTGGATTACCAAGGACGCCACATAATCGGTAGATATGCTTCAGCCACAGTAGCACGCACGATGAGGCTCGTTATCATGGATGCTAAAATTATTGACGTTCAATGCCAAACACTGGAGACGGTTGCAGTATGGCCATTGGGAGACTTCACGCTTCACGCTGCAATGCGTTTAGGGCAATTGACTGATGCTGATAGGGAAGGAACATCTGTTAGAGGCCGACGATCTGCCCTTGCGTCTTCATGAATAATCCGTGAAGCAGGACCAAGTCGATCTTGACTCTCCTCTCCCCTCCCCATTCCCTTCCATATAATCTAGACAGCATCCCCGTGACTTGATCGCTCGAAAGCATGTATGGCTAATCATTGAAACCCTCTCCATAGGGTAAAGGAGAACGCTTCACCCAAGATCGGCCAGTTTTTTATCCTTTCCTGCTGACGGTTCCGTGGGTCATGGAACCTCACATTACCACAAGGGCAACGGGTTTCTCAAACAGAATGCTTTGTAGAGGAAGTGTTTTTTGCGTTGTATGCCATTTGGCATGTTGTGGAGAGGAAAAGAAACTTCGGACTCGGATCTGTGCAAATATAGAAAATTTCTCGCGGGCGCTAGTGCGCTAGTGCGCTAGTTTGCGCCTGCGCTTTTTGGCAGCCTTTGCAGCCTAACGAGCAAGGCACCACAGGAGTCTTACCCCACCAGCCCCTCCAAAAGCTTACCTTAAGGTAATCAAAAAAAAATTGCCCCTCCTCTATCGCAACGTCCCAAAATTCGTGAGTATTTATCTTTCAGTTCGCCGGAACCAAAACTCGATTATACTAACAGCAATAGAGCTCAATCAAAACTGCCTGCAAGATGTCTGCGAACCAGAAAACAGGTATATATACAGTATATATTCGCAAGTGTCTATTTGCTAGCTAATACCTGCCTGCCAGCGATCATATCGGTCTACGACAAACTTGGGCTGCTAGACCTAGCCAAGGGATTGATCAAGCACAATGTACGCCTTCTTGCTTCAGGAGGCACTGCGAAGATGATGAGAGAGTCCGGGTTTGACGTTGAGTAAGTCGTCCGATGGAGAATAACGTCCCTTCATGGCGAGCATTATCGCACTTGCCAATTGCCACATCATTACATGCTAACTACTACAATCAGGGACATTTCTGCCATTACCCATGCCCCAGAGATGCTGGCTGGACGAGTCAAAACTCTCCATCCAGCCGTCCACGCCGGTATCCTCGCGCGCATCTTGCCTCCGATGAAAAAGACCTGGCGGAACAGAACATCAACAAGGTCGACTACGTGATCTGCAACTTGTATCCGTTCAAGGATACCGTTGCGAAGATTAATGTCACCATTCCCGAAGCTGTCGAAGAAATCGATGTTGGAGGAGTCACTTTGATCCGTGCTGCGGCCAAGAACCATACGAGAGTCACAATTCTTAGTGACCCTGCAGACTACCCAGAGTTTCTTCAAGAGTTGGAAAATGGAGAAGTCTCTGATCGTAGCCGGAACCTATACGCTCTGAAGGCGTTTGAACACACAGCCGATTACGACAAATCTATTTCTGAGTTTTTCCGAAAAAAATACGCAGGTGACGGCCTACAGCAATTGGCGCTCAGAGTAAGTCAGCCAGGATGCCCAAGAGTTCCTTACAGCTTCTGAGACTTTCAATACTGATGATCATCTTCAGTACGGTGCAAATCCGCATCAAAAGCCGGCTGCAGCTTTTGTCGAGCAGGGATCATTACCATTCAAGGCTTTGAATGGTGCGCCTGGCTACATCAATCTCCTAGATGCTCTCAATGGATGGGCATTGGTTAAAGAATTGAAGACGGCCCTTGGACATCCAGCTGCCACAAGCTTCAAGCATGTTTCTCCTGCCGGAGCAGCAATCGGTGTACCTCTAAGCGAGGATGAGAGAAAGGTTTACATGGTCGATGACATTGAGGGTCTGGAGAGCTCGCCTTTGGCACAGGCCTATGCCCGTGCCCGTGGTGCCGATCGAATGAGTAGCTTTGGGGACATGATTGCTTTGAGCGATGTTGTTGATGTTCCAACTGCGAAGATCATTTCAAGAGAGGTTTCTGACGGCGTCATTGCTGCTGGCTATGAGGATGCCGCCCTTGAAATCCTTAAAAAGAAGAAAGGTGGGAAATATCTTGTGCTGCAGATGGATCCAGAATATGAGCCAGCTGGCCCAGAGTCAAGGACGGTATATGGCGTCACCTTAACCCAGCACCGAAACGATGTCCAAATCTCGCCCAAGTCTTTCACTTCAATCATCACTCCAAAGGAATCGGGCCCATTGCCAGATTCTGCTAATAGGGATTTGACGGTGGCCACGATTTCTTTGAAATACACTCAAAGTAACTCGGTTTGCTACGCTCTCAATGGTCAAATCATTGGGTAAGTGATCTAGTTCTTGTTGTTTGCCTGTTCCATGCAACCTCCAGGCTTCCAAAAGCACGAGACATTTTCCTAAAAGTGATGCTGATATTCTGCAGACTAGGAGCAGGACAGCAGTCACGCATCCATTGCACTCGCCTCGCTGGTGATAAGGTCAGTCCATACGCTGCTCCGAAATGTTTCATGTCCTGAGAAAATCTCCTACACCGAATGCATTACTGATCGTCCTTTAGGCCGATAACTGGTGGCTGAGATTCAACCCACGAGTCCTAGGGATCAAGTGGAAGAAGGGCACCAAGCGACCAGATAAGAGCAATGCAATCGACTTGCTAGTTAGCGGACAATTACCAAAAGATGGCCCAGAGAGAGATGGTTATGAAGCCTTCTTCGATGAAGTCCCACAGCCGTTCACCGAGGAGGAGAGGGTAAGAAGCCCTATAATGCCCCACGATATCTAGGATACCCTCCTCAAACAGCATGCTAATCAGTTTTGCAGAATGAATGGCTCGGAAAGCTGAGCGAGGTAGCTGTTTCAAGTGATGCCTTCGTAAGTCGAGTTTCGCTGGAGTGTGTGAATTTTTGAAGGCTAACATAAGCAGTTCCCATTCATCGATAATGTCTACCGGGCTGGACGTTCTGGAGCCAAGTACATTGCGGCACCAAGTGGCAGTCAGAACGACAAGGCTGTATTCGAGACGGCCGAGAAGCTGGGTATCACATTCGTTGAGCAGAGCATCCGTCTGTTCCACCACTAGACGCTGCATCATTCGGGGTGAATAAGGAGCAAATTAAAATGAGTGACCAGGTCGAATACCCATATTGAACACGCTGGTTGAACAATGAGCAAGTTGTAAAACATCAGAAGTCTTGCGGTGCTTCTATGTCTTTCTTTCTCTCGCTAACTCTCAGATAGCAATTGAAGCGGAACATATCCTATTGCTCATGTATTTGGGACCTCGCATGCCCTCTTTGGGGAACTTATTGTGATCATGATGATTTGTCATATCCAGTGAGTGGCTAAGCAGTTTTGGGACCGCATTTATCAAAGCAGACGAAAATGAGTTCCCTAGAAAGGTAAACAACTTTGAAACCTGTTCTTCTTAAGATCAAAACGAGTACTCGTAGAATGCAAGGCCATTTCTATTGAGTTATCGAGAATCAAGAAGACAGGAACATGCCGAGGAGGATCTCGGTGCCTCAAGGATCCTTGAACACAGTGGAAAGGCCATAAATCGGAAGGAAGAAAGTGTCAGCCGTCATTCATCCCAACGGATCAATCCCACGAACACTTGCTCATATGTACGGTGCACACGTGGGGATCGAGGTTCGCTTGAGCGCTATTCAAGTTCCACCCCAAGAAAGGGTCACTGATACTACGAATATGTTTTCGTTTGATATGACAAAGTTCATTCATCCGGAAGGGCCATGTATAGAAAGAGTGAGGAGTAGGAATGAGGCTTGCTAAAGATTAGCCTCGTCAGACTGAAGCCTGTCACGTTTTCTTCCTCAAAATCTTCAAAATCTTCCATGGCTATTTCTATAAGCTCCGTCACTCACTCAAATCGTGGCTTTAAATAGAGTATTGTTCGGCAATCTTTAATAGGCTGCGTTTAAAATGCGGTTTGGTTGTCAGCAATACAATTACCCGTGCTCACTGCTGGGCTGCCACTCCGTACCCTTGCCTGGAAAACTCACTGACAGCCGTCAGCGCTAAGCTGCACCTGGGTGTTTCCGAGCACCTCTTGGTTTTTCAGGGATTATAGAGCCAAGTCGCCATATCGGGAACCTGATATCTGCAATGCAGTGCAGCCGCCATCACAAGTTCTAAAATAAACTTCGCTCATTAAATAGGTAATCAATATTTATATTGGGCATTTCGCTGCAACGGTTTCGCGCTCTCCCATGGATATCAATGAGCCCATGCCACACTACGAAGTAACAATTGTGGCCTTGTCCATAAGTCCTTTACCGCTGACGGCGCTCAGACTACCCGGACCGGGAAGACTAGACTACCACTACCTAGGTAGAGATTGCCGATGCACATCATTCGCTCCTGGAGCAGCGTGGCAGAGTGAGCGCCGAGGGCCGCAGAGGCTGCTGGTGGCTGGTGGCTGGTGAAACGGAAGTTCTTGATCCAAGTCAGCCTATCACACGGCACGCTTCACTCCCGGCTAAGGTCGGTCGTTTCCTCGACTCTTTTCTTAACCGCCAACCACCAACCACGGCGCCAGATGGCTCTCAGTCTCACTCTGCACCACCAGGGGTCGACAGCAGTCCTAACCAATGGCACTCCGATCTCCTACATCTGCACACTGCAGCCTTTCTACCAGGGTGTGCAGGCGCGAAGCTGACAGCCTTTATTGGAAGATACCTTTCCCCGCCTCAAGTGAGAGGGCGCCAACTGCAGAAGTGTGTGTGTGCGCGTTGTGCGTGGGAGCTTTCCCAAATCTGCGTGAGGCCTCTTCGCATTCTGAAATCTTTGGGATTCTCGAGGATTTGGAGATATTTCACTCTGTATTTGTTGTCAAGTTGCTCGTTTTTATTCGCAGTTGTGACCTTTAGCTGCAATCGCTGAGAGAAATCATATACTTCCACTTTCAGCCTTGTCACCGCAGTCAACCAACATCGCCAGATTACCAGTAGTTGTATAGAGGTGCCACCACAACGGCCTGCAAGTTCTAGGCGTCTATTCTAGACTCGATTCGCTGCTTGATGAACGACTTCCCGGGTTCCCTACAGAGCTCCAGCCAGTCAGCTTGGTAACCTCCAAAGTCCCTGGTCAGTCCACCCCACTGTGCTTCCCATCTTCCGATTTATCTTTCTGATTTTAGAAGTAGCCTCATAACCTGTCTCAAATTAGACACCTGCTTCCGGCGCGCGCGCCAGCACAAAACGGCCTGCATGCCCACCTCTTGAAGACCCGTCTCTTTTTCCACTCGGTAGCTGGTCTCTATCTGTAATTCTTCATCTTCAACGTCTTGGTATCTTACATTCGGAGCTTCACATTGCTGTGCTTGACTTCATCGACCTCGTACGCATTATATTTTTCTCCCTCTATACATCGATAGACTTCTTTCCTTATAATCAAACATGTCCAGTGAGTGTACTCATCTAACCAGGCTCCCATAGATCGCTGACAATTTGGATCAGCATTCAACGAAAAGAAACGACCAACACCTTTGTCACGAGAACGTGCTTCGTCAAGTTCCTCATCAGCATCATCACTCAAAGTCCCAAGAACACCCCGCTTCGCTGAAGCAACAACCGTATACTCCCCAATAGAAGCGAGCGAGAACGGCCGGTCACCATTCGCAGATCCCCCGACAACCAAAACACAATCATACATGCCTCAATCACAACCTTCAGATATTGGCTTCGGCTACATATCTCAAAACGATCCTTCGAAGCATGTCGAGGTACCGGCCACGCCGGCATCTCCATTAAAGAGTGCGTTGAGAGTTCCAGGGACACCAGGGCGGAAGATCGATAATCCTTTGAGCCCAACATTCCGAGAAGAGCAAATTCTAGAGAAGCACGAGGAGATGACAGAAAAGGAGCAGGCAAAGGACCTAGTAAGTGCCACAAACGATCCTGGTTCCTGGGTAGGCTAACACGCCCAAAGAAAATCAAGACGAGAGTCCGGATGGCAAAATTTGTTCTGCGAGGCGTGAATTTCAGTTGCAGTCTTATTGTTCTCTCTATGCTTTCCATGACATTCACGATATTCAACGCAACAAAGAAACTTCCAAGCAGAAACAACCTACCAGCTTGGGCCGAAGGAACGAAGACTTGGCCTCAGACCGCTGTGCTCGTAATAGCCTGTATATCTCTTGCGCTGTGTCTTGTCATCTTCTGGGGATACTGGAGGGGTGGCCACAAACGGGCAGAGAAGGTCGCAGTCTATTATACACTATTCGCCGTTGCCTTCTTCATCTTCAGCACTGTAATGTGGGGTATTGCAGCTGGTATCTTGCAGGGGTCCAAGAACAGCGGCAACAACAAGGATGTGTGGGGTTGGTCTTGCGTTGATAACAAGAGGCGGCAACTATTCCAAGAAAAGGTCAATTATGCACTGGTTTGCAGAATGCAGGTACGTTTCGCCTCTGGCTATGTCTCGTCTGAATTCATCTAACGTATTTCAGTCCTGGTCCCTAGTCTGCTGTATTATTGAGATTGTTCTCGAATTGATCAGCATCATACTCTACGCCGTCGTTTTCTACAGATACTACTCCAAGCAACGTCTTCGCAAGTCTATGGATGTTCGAGACCGCGCCCGTTCAGACCTCTACCTCGCCCAATTGCGCTCTCAGTCCGCGCCAAACACTCCAGGCTTCGGACCCATGTCCCCTTCATACTCACAACACATGAAATCACCAAGATTCCCACCATCCGTATACCAATCCGGTCCAACCGCCGAGGATGGAATGGCTGGAGGCCCAGGAACACGCTTCGTGGAAGCCAAACCTTCATACGCCATGGAGAAGAAGCCATTCGCCCTCCAGCCACCCCCTATCAAGGTCCACTCCGCCACACCCAAGACAGCACAAAACGGCTTCGAGTCCGCTCCTGCACCACAGAAAGAGCGAGTCATCGAGCACGTCGCAGCAGCACCAGGCGAGCAGACATACGCCTCAGTACCTATCCCAGGCGCATATGCAAGCCCTTTGACGAGCCCCCCGCCTCAACAATCCCGTTTCGGCAGTGTAGGACAGGCAGTCACGAGCGATGTACGGATCGGGAGTCCGCCTGGAAGCCCGCGTGGATGGAAATAGATTTGATGTTTTGATTATTATAAAGTTGTGTGTATTCTTTTCTTTGTCGGGGATATATCCTGGGAGGAGTTGGGGTAGCCCGTGAAACTTTTGGGTCGGTCAGTCATGAACGTCACTCGCTACTACGAGCTAGCTATAGTAGCTGTTAATAAAAATCAATATATGAATTGATATCTTCATTGTTGGTTTTCCCGCTACATCTTTCCTGCTATCTGTGATGAGTGACTCCGAGCTATCGATGCATCCATCGAAGCGCCAAGGTGGGTTGGCCAGGAATATTCGAAGCTGAGACCTGGGCCTAAAACAGGCCACGCCGAAACGTTTTCGCCGGCCCAACGGCTTCAAATCAGCCTGGTACTTCTGCTCTGCACGCTGCACTACCTGTCCGTCTCAATATTCAGTACATCACTATACGTACCTGTGTATCCCTGCATCGCATGCATGCTAGCATAGCCTAGTCTGCGTTCGGCTCACCCTTCCTTTCATTCTTCATTTCTTTCTCATTCGCTCCCTTACCTTGGATAAATCACGTACTTTTCATCTCATCTCATCTCAGCTTTCAGTTAGTTCTCGGTCAGGTAAAGGTAAATGCTACCTAGTACGTAGCACGAGATGTGCGATAGATGTCTTACGTGAGGTGAGTGGAGTGGATATTTTTCATTTTGATTTCTCTTCATCCTGAATCTGGGCTTGTAGAAATATTTTCTGTCTTATGGAAGAGGATATATGTATCAGGCTGTAGTAATTTATCGAGCTGCTTTTGTTGCTGATATTGTATACTTGTGTTTATATTTCGTTTCTTTGGCTATTTCTGTTTAGGGGGGAGGGTGCTGTAAGAGGATCTCGGTTCTATCGTAGATGGATGGTGCGTGTGAATGTATTTTGAACAGAAGCTAAGGACATAGCTGTGTTGATGTTTGGTACGTAGATGGGTTTATTAATGTATACTTTGCAGATACAATATAATATACATGGAGAGCTCATTACAACTCAGCAAGGGATCATCACAGCACGTCCATACATACATCTCCCTTTCCTCCCTCTTTTCCTCCCTCTCCCAGAAAGAAACTACAGTAGGCTGGTCCGTCCAA
>QGMF01000209.1:0-49884 GCA_007821475.1 Lachnellula arida
CTTCTTCCCGAACTGGAACTCCGTGTCCGATTTCCTGACTACGGATTGGCTGTGGCGCGACCTGGCGCCGGCTGAGCACGTTTTGCTGTTCCAGACCGATAGCATATTGTGCGGGGCGAGCGTCCGCAGGGTCGAGGATTTCTTCGAGTATGATTTGATTGGCGCCCCCGATCCATCCGATGTGGGGCGCGGGGTTTAATGGGGGGTTGAGTTTGAGGAGACGGAGTACGGTGTTGAGGGTGTTGGAGGAGTGGGAGTGGGCGAAGAATCCGCATCCGAGGCCGGAGGACCAGTGGTTTTTTGCGAGGTGGGTTGATTTGCCTGCTAACTACTCCGTAGACTTACGATTGTCGAGGACTTGTGCTGATTGATTACAGGATGAGGGATCTTG
Source organism: Lachnellula arida (assembly GCA_007821475.1). Taxonomy (NCBI): domain Eukaryota; kingdom Fungi; phylum Ascomycota; class Leotiomycetes; order Helotiales; family Lachnaceae; genus Lachnellula; species Lachnellula arida. The sequence goes on from QGMF01000209.1 coordinate 392, forward strand.
AGGATCGGGAAATCGAGGAGGGGGTTGAGGGGGGTATTAAGCTGCCGTCGGTGGAAATTGCAAGGACGTTTGCTGTGGAAACTATCGACTATCCGAATCCACTGGGATTGCAGTAAGTCTTACATCTTTAAAGTGAAATCACCCAGTTGTTGACCCTGTTGTAGTCAACCAACGAGGTTTATCCAGAACCACATGCTTAGTCTTGATGAGTGGTGTCCGGAGTATAGACTTGCGACGACCGATCGTATAAATGAGTAGTTGGATGGATCTTGAAGAAGCGTGGTCACAAATTCAGATCAGGCTAAATATAAATAATTGAAGAGGATTCTCTCATTAAGTTTCTTGGAGTTTTCGCCATGAAGTTCTCAGACCCATCCCATCTATGTAGCAATGGCAGCTTTAAGCCAGAGCCACCTTGCAAACCTCACACTCCTTGCATCTACGTGCCGTGCCACAATATCTGCAGCCCAAAACAAGAGCGGATACATAAATAAGCCTGTAAGGAATATCCCCGATGCGTACTGCAACCCAGGATCTCTGCCCGTCCGATCCAAAATCCGCGCCGATAAATTCCATCCAAGCGAGTACAAGAAACTTCCATGTATGATATACAACGCAAAAGATATCTTGCCAAGATACTGCGAGAACCGACTTGTGAATATCGGTTGTAGGAATTTCGCATTGTCAAGTGTGAAGACTAGGTGGAAGGCGGCGATGAAAATCCAAAATTGGTCCTCGATATAAAGGCTTCGGTAGGGTGGCGGGATCAAGGAGGCTAGAGTCATGTACCCTAGAGACTCCTTAGCGCCATGGATACGCAAGGGCATAGAGCAGACGAATATCGCGAGCAGGAAGTTGAGGATCCAGAATAACTTCATTCCCTTTGACCATTGCCGCTCGTGATCTGTGGAATCTGGCTGTTGTGAAGCTGGTGTTCGAAGTTTACTTGTTCGTTCCTCGCGCCTGTAATGTAACTCTGCCAGCAGCACTCCGCCGAGAAAGAGAAACAGATGGGTGTATGCATAGCAAAGAAGGAACAGGACGATGGAGACAAGCATCGCAAGTCTAAGCGACGCACGCAGCTTCGAGATCCCAAGCAGAGTGAGGAAAATAACCATCGATCCGTGTAGCTCCACGGGCAGGGTCCATAGATTGGTATCGTACATAGGGTCGTAGGGCCCTGGATATACGACGGGACGGAAAGGGTCTGCGAGTTCTACCACGCTTCGCATCCAGAGGAACACGTTGCCTGCTAGGGAGTCGGGACGGGCAGGCTGACGAGAGTCAACCCCTGTTCCATACCAGCCTGCATAGGTCACGAGCATCGAAACGAACGTAGTTGCAGCAGGAGGAAGAACCAGCCTCAACTGTCGTCGAAAGACCGAGGAGCTTAAACAATCCAGTAATTCGGGAGAGCGGCCAGTTCGAATAAGGCCCAGAGGCTTGTAGCTCCGTGAGAAGCCCGATACGACGAAGAATATTGCAACCATAGCAGAGCCTGCGGCATAGAAGATTCGTATGAAGGGTAGCTGGACGAACCAGAGGTTGTCTGGACTGCTTCCCCAGCCCTTGCTGAGATTAGGGTACCAAAGCCAGGATGAATGGTGCATTACGACCAGTAGGGAAGCAACCCCACGCAGTCCATCAAGCCATGCTGTCGAGTGCAGTCTGCGGGAAGACCTTGCTAGTTCATCTGATGGAGGGCCGGACGAAGTAAAGGAAGTCGGTAACTGAAAGATATGCCATGGCCGGCTTGTAGGGGGGGCTTTGAATTCGACTTCGGTGCTGGCCGATGAATCAACCTCACTGCATTGAGAAAGTGATGCTGCATCGCCACATGCTTCGCCGGTGATTTGCTGGTCTTCAGAAACAGGCAATATATGATAATTCGGCGCTGCTGAAACTGCAGTTCGATTCCGCCATGCTATAGCTAAAGATTCCATCTGATAGTAATTTCATGAGATGAACGAGCACTTTCGAGTATGAAGAGAAGAGGAAGACCTCTGTATATAGACAATAAGCTAACCCAAAGGGTAGGCATAGCCTAGAACCTGTGTTACCCACAAGGTATGCTCGAACACCCACAACGTCACATCACGTGATATGCCCCGTGACCCAACTTCCACATCCTCTGGATCCTGACATGACCCCCCTCTCTAGGAGGACCTCTACATCATCGTCGCATAACCTCTGAATGCCCTCAGGCCTCCTTCCTACTCAAGCACAAGCTACTCAGGCTGCAATAAAACCAGAAAACCCAGTGCAAAACTAGGAAAAGCTATCTCCTAGTACGAGGCCTCCAAAACACTTCCTGCCACTGGACTGGGAATGTATCAATGGACGGCTCGATACTCCGAAAGCGAAACTTCTTCACAGAGGACTCTATTCAACCCCCCCAAATTCCAGACCTGGCGAGGATAAATCCAAAGCTAAAGAACGCGAAGGATCAAAGAACGAGAAGGATGGCAACGCGAGATCAAGTTTTGAGAAATGTATAAGAGATCCCGCATATTTGGTATCTCACCGTGCACGTACTGTACGTGCACCAAGGGCGACTACGGTCCTTGAATTTTGCTGTCGTTTTATCCTTCCCATCGTTTCGTACTGTACGCTCTCGTTGGTATTGTGTGTGAAAATCTTCAAGGACCGGTAGTTGTCACAAGTATGCGACATTACACGCACGTGGCCATGGCGCTAGTGTTCACTAGCGCTGCTGGCCCCCATATCGCGACCTCCAGCCAGATATCAATACCTCCGTAGGTCGTCCCCCCTAACTGGTGGCTTCTTCCACCCTCAACCTCCAGCGGGGCTTGAGGGTGAGGAAAGCTCAGGGGGGGGGTCACCGATAAGCCCTCTAAAGTCTAAATTACTTCTTCAACTGGGCGCTGCCGCGTCACTATTCCGCATCGGGTGAGTGGCGCGAAAACGCGTAGAAATATGTGTAACGCAGACGCATCACTTTTGTCATTTAGCTTCATCATGCAAGGGACTTTGACACGAGACGACCTGGCCTCGCATTCATTTAACATTCCTTAGCTTGAATAAGCCACAAAGAGCCACGAAATATCCAAACACATTCTAGGTATGGTAAATTACGAATGTAGAAGCTGACGGTGTGGTGTCTAGCTATTGTATTCCTGTCAGGATGGAGGTCCCGCCATTGGCAACGCTCCAGTATATATCTGAACAAATCAAAGCTACTTCAGATTACTACATGCAATGCTCGCCCAGCAACGAGGCCTGGTTGTGTCGGTCGTAGCCGCTCTTGTTGTATACCTGGTGTACTTTCACGCCCGCCGCATTCCCGAGTCATTCCACTCAATCCAGGAACTCGAAATCTTCAAAGGTGTTGACGATAACACACATCATGCATCCCCTACAACTCCTGGAACTCTTCATTCTCCTGCATCCACACCCAGCGCAACTCCTGCGCCCGATGCATTAGATTCGGATTCTCGTGATGCCTTCGATGGCCTGCTCCACCTGTGCAAGCAGACGAACTGGACTGATGGGTTATGGGTCCAATGCCATAGTAACTGTGGTGAAGATAGTACTTCGATGTGTGGCGGGCTCAACAATGCTAGGAACAGGGTGCAGACATGTCTTCGACTGGCAATTGATACTGGCGGCGGGATGATCATTCCCACGGCAACGACCAGAGACGAGAAGGATTTGGTGAAGACGGATGACAAGACAGTCTGTGCTGATTTCTTCTGGAACATGGGATATATGAAAAAGGCATTGGCAGAGCAGTGTCCACAGCTCCAAATCCGACAATGTGATGACAGAGCTGGAATCACCAAGGTCATCGAACCGACGTTCAGGACATACACGCAAGCCGCTCACAGCAACACCACGTTTCGGGAGCTGGTGAGGCATACGTTGGAGCAAGATAATATGACCTTCGCTGATATCACGCCTTCAGCACCGGCAGTTGTCTCTTTTGGAGATACATACATTGGATTTAACTACATGATTGCTGCCGAACTATCCACAATCCGCAAAGCACTTTTCAAAGTCCTCAAGTTCAATCAAGAACTCCTTGACTTGGGCAACCAGATTCTGACCAGCGAAGAGCTACATCAAGGCGCGTTCATCGGTGTTCATCTTCGAGGAGAGAATGATTGGCCTGGAGGATTCGGTACAGCGCAAACCCAGATGGAGGCCTACGTCGCCGAGATTCAAAAAATTGAAGCTGGTGTCTCTTACGAACTCAAGACCGTATATGTCAGCTGTGGCGATGCTACTGCAATCCAGGCATTTCGGGAAATGCTGGTACCACTGGGCTATGTAGTTCACGACAAATGGACACTGCTGACTACGCAGAATGAAACTCTTGCTAGACTCGAAGCTTTGGGATTCGACCAGAAAGGCATTGTGGAGTACCAAGTCTTGGTCGAAGCGCGGTTTTGGATAGGGGTCATTACGTCTTCTTTCTCTTCGTTGATTGCTTATGCGAGGACCGTCAACGATTCCGATGACTTCTTTGAAACTTCCATCTTTCCAGGAAGCTCAAAATCAGGGCTGGACCGGGGATATGTAGAACCTAATACCGTGAAGGGAAGTTTCAATACGAAATTGATGGTAGTAAATGGACCTGATATCATGGAGGCGTTTCCTTGAGGTTGGTTTTTGGTCATAGGATCATGGACTTGAGTTTGAATGTACTTGCTCCAAAGTTTCAAAAATTTCATTAAAATTTCAAAATGTTCTGTCGCCGTTACTTCAAATACTCCATAGTGATGACACGAGACATTTCCATGTCACACTGAAGTGATGCAGCAACTCTTGCTCAACACGCTTCCTTCAGGACTTAGATAACGCGACCTCCATCGTGGCGAAAGCTATCGCTATAGCACAGGCCAGTATCTTCGTGGAATCAGGTTGCAGAAGATCGCCCTTGGTGGAAGTTTCAGCTGCGGCATCATCTGTGATGTCTTCCTTTTCCTGCGACGAGGATTCATCGCTCAACACGGTCTCGATTTCCGGGACTCGCTCGCTGACGGCCTCCTCGCTATCCTTGGCCGGCCATGGAATTTGGCTATAGTGGTTATAGCACCATGTGCTTATCGCCACAATACCCCCTCCACACACCCGCCATGTCGTAAATGTCGACGCCCGCAGCTCTGGCAACAAAATGTACTGACTAGCTGCGATAGTGACGAGCGACGCAGCAGTCCCGATCATTTTCAAAATGTTGTCCCGCGCCCTAAGCACCACTGCTACCACGAGCCCCATCCCTGATGTGATGACCACCAGCCCTACGATTGCCATTCCCTCACCCAACAGGACGGAATCAGGACTGCTCTCACCAGATCCCCTCGCACTTGATGGAACCAAGGGATACGCAACGATTGCGAACACGATGCCCCAGACATACAAGTACGCTTGGGATTCCCAGAAACCCCCCGTTTTCGTCGACGTCTCGGCGCTAATGCTCGCCAGTGCAGAGAAGCACGCTATGGCAAAGCCGGCGAGCGGGGCCAGGTACCAGGCCGAGCCCTCAGTACGCAACTGCTGTTCGTCGGCCTTGGTGGAAGGGATATTGAAGATGACCAGGCCGATGCACAAGAACAGCAGCGACACCCAGGCGTGGACGTTTCTCTGCCGCTTGATCATATAGTGGTGCAAAATCCCCGTTGTAGGCAGCTTGGCCAGGACGCAGACTTGCAGGAGACTGGGCGAGGTTTGCGGCAGCACCGTGTAGTAGATCAGATTGTTCACGAGGTACAGCGCCGCCGGAAGCGCATATCTGAGGATCCTGTTGAAATCAATCTCCCCTTGCTGCGCGCTCTGCACGAACTTGCGCGCGCCCGATACCGTGAGCCCGTTTTCAGAGCGGAGGAGGAAGATGATGGCGATGGATAGCTTGAGGACCTCTGAGAGCAGCGCTATCAGGGATGCGGAGATCTGGGGGAAGTTGTGGAAGGCGTGGTAGGCGTAGTTTGCTCTGATCGTCTCACAGCTGACATAGACGATGAGGAGGAGTGACGATGTCGAGAGGGCCATTTTTGGAGCACACGATTGCGGAAACTGTGAGAGATGAGAGGTGACATTCCGATTGTTGTTTTTGGGCGAACACTTCTCGTGCCACCACAATTTCAAGACATACCTACGGTAGGTATCTCATCGGATTTGCTTGCTTACTTAGGTAAATTTAGAGATACAATTGATAAAATATTAGTTTAATACGGATAACTTTTTATTGTGGGATGCATCGCTTCCCCATATATATACAGCGTAGTATTAACGACGCGCTCAATTGAGCTAGATCCGCCCTAGATCCAACCTTGACGGCCCCCTATTTTTAACAACAATACAAGTACCATAATCAGCCGCCCCACCCTCAAGCCCCAGCTAGAGGCTCTTTCCATTGGTCGCATTTTTTCTTATGCAGTATGCGCGGCAGTTAAGCTCGAGGCGTGGTAGTTCCACTTATCGTAGTCACGTGATAGCCGTCGTCGCATTCGCTCCTACTCCTACGGAAGCATGTTGTGAGGTCAAGCAAACTGCAACGCTAGATTTTAACTAGTAAAATATCGCAAAATGTCGCAAAATCGCTTATTTTGCGGTCTAAATTCTTCGTTTCTCCTTGTTCTAGAATGCCTCTTCGTGGAGGAAAAAAGTGTCCTAATAAGGCACTAAAACTAGCAAAATATCGCAAAATGTCGCAAAATCGTTTATTTTGCGGTCTAAATTCTACGTTTCTCCTTGTTCTAGAATGCAATGCGCTAGCATCCGTAGACTAGGTAGGAGCGGATGCGACGACGGCTACCACGTGACTACGATAAGTGGATGATTAATAGTTGGTCGAGAGCGAAGAAGGCTTTGGATAGCTTCAAGCGAGAACAAGCAAGGGCACATCAGATAAACAAACCCTTAGTAGCGTAGCCTTGCAATCGACAAATACCTCCTTTTCGCCAATAGTAATACACCTGTTGCACTTGTCTTTTAATTAGAATGATCAGAATACTGCAATAAGTCTTTTTATTACTAGCTCAATTAGAACTCAAGGTACCTCTGAGAGTAAAGCAACTCCGATGCGCCCCCACTCTTTAAGTAATCCAACACCGCTAATTTCCTTTCAAGGCTTAAATAATACTTAAGCAGTGCAAGCCAATCAAAGAAATAGTACTTAGCAGATCATATCACCGCAAATCCTCACTATAGAAAAAGCGGGGCTCGAATTACTGTACTTTTACGCGGCACGGAGTTAAGACGCGTGTCACCTAGCTGAGCCTCCAACCTCCAATTCATATTGCTTGTTTAAAGATCTTCACAAGGATTAATCCTCCGTCGGAATTCGGGGTATGCCTGCGCCTGTCTGAAACACTTGGATCTCCTTGCTTCCATTCCTTTCAGATAAAAAGGCAACGTCCCTTGCTTACGAGTAGGATATCTCACAATAATGAGGACTGGCCATCAGCCACTGTTTCTTACGGTTACCCTTGGCGGCAAGATTGTAAGAGCAGCGAGATTGTAAGATCAGCGAGATTGAATCAGGTATGTCGACATGTTTACCCTCTGAGATTCTGGAGGATATTACGAACTCCACGACTCGCAAGGCGCTAAGACTCGGTTATCTACGAGTATTCAGCCACTTTTTTCATCCATGGCGCGTGGATAGTTTACGAATCCTGCAAAACATTGTGGGTTCACTCTAACCTATTATGTATAGATACTGAGAAAGTGCTCCGCTGAATGCGGGAAGACTAGTCGGATTAGTCTTGGTTATTGCTATTTCAGTGTGCAATTAAAGGGATACGCAATCCTATGAATCACATTTGATAGGTATGACATGAGATAAAAATAGGGATCGAGTTATACTCTGGGTCTAGTTATCGCCATGACATACGCCTCTAGTGACAGAACTTTGGCGGGTGCTTTTTTGATCCCTCTTTTCATCCCTTTGCAAAAGCTTCATTCTTGTCTTTTCCACCGTCCCTTGTCTTGACGCCAATGTATATGCAAAAGTAGGCATCATGGGATCCAAGACTTCTCTGATGTCGTGTATCAACTGGCGATTCATCGTGCTTATGGTTGTATTCTTGATGACGTTACACTTCGTCCTGTTCAGTGACGATTTCCAAACACTCAAAGAGAAGCTTCCTCAATCGCATTCGCCGTCGAAACAAAGCCATGGAAACTTCTACGACTTGCACGACTTAACAGCAGCCCCAAAGGACATCGACGTCCAGACCGCAGCCAAAGAAAATGCGCCTAGTACAACACTAGAGACGAAAATATCGCAAACAAACGCGGCACACGCTTCGAAGTCGCAGAACCATCAAGAGATCAAACCGACAAGCACAAGGGGGGAATCAGGAGCGACAAACCCCACGACAAGTGTAACTGTTGCAACGGCTTCAGCGGCGACGGGAAACGCAAAGGAGGAATACCTAGCGATTTGCCTTGCCGTAAAAGACCAGGAACGAGATCTACCGGAATGGTTCACTCACCACTACCACCACATTGGAATCAGACGATTCTATGTCATGGATGACGGCTCAGATCCTCCACTTTCAAGCCGCAACATAGACTATGGGATTCCAAAGTCGGCCATTACCTTCCACTACCAGGATCGCGCAACCCGATCTTCCAGAATGCAAGCCGTGTTTTATAATCAATGCGTCGAATGGCACGGCACAAACCACACCTGGATAGCATTCATCGATGTCGACGAATTCCTCGAAGCCACATCCGCAAATGAAACAGTAAATAATGTCCTCGAAAGTTTCGACCAAGATGACCTGGTAGGCGCACTGGGAGTGAACTGGAAGACACATACATCCAACGGGCTCTTGAAGCGGCCGGAATCTTGCCGAAAGGCCTTTACCAGCTGTTTGGTCGATTCCACCAAGAAAAAGTATGGCGGAAGAGATGACAATCACCACATCAAATCCATCGTGAAGACGTCCTTCTTCAGCGCTTGCCAAAACCCGCACAAGTTTGGCCTTAGAGATGGCGCCATGACGGTTGGAGAGAAGGGAGACGTAATCCACAGTATTGCCTGGCGGAGTCCGATAACGAGAGACCGTATTGCCCTGCACCACTATTCTGTCAAGAGCAGAGAGGAATACGAGGAGAAGTTATTGAGGAGCAATGGGATGAGCGACCCCAAGAATGAGGGGTATTGGAATCATGTTGAGCATGAGATTCCACAGGAGGAGTGCAACGAGATGGCGTGGTACATGCCATAGAGGATAGAGGATATGCTTGTTCGGTTTTGGCATTGGAGGCGTACATTGTTGTACTGTAAGATTGAAGACGACGGATTAATAATAATAATTATTGCAGAAATCTTGTTGCTGGTGTTGCATTTAGCTGCTTACATAAGCCTGCTGCAACCATAAAACTCTTCACAAGATCTGAGCTTAGCTCTACACTGAATCATACAATTATATGTCTGCTACCACATATGCTAGCGTTGCTGCTATTTCATCATCTTTGTGACCCTCATATTCTAACAAATCTTTAAAATCATCCCCTCCCACGTGATTTGTTGTGTGACATCAGCTACCCATATTTTTCTCCAAGTAGTCTTGGCTATGAAAAGTATTTTGTTGAACGGGAGTCGTTTCTGGGTGCAGAGCTTGCACTGTATTATTTCGGCTTAGTAGTAAGTAGTTCTTAAACAAGCCCACAATATCTCAATGTTGATGGGAATTACGATTTGGATTTTTGTACAACTTGCCCTTATTTTTATTTTCTCATAAACCATATACCATATGATACGCTCGTTTCTCTGCTTACAATACAATTGCCAAAGCTGCCGCGCCAGCCATAGCCAAACCACCAAACCCAGCATTCAGCGCCGAAACCGCCGCACTCTTGCTTCCCGACGCCGAAGCCGAAGCCGAGGTTGAAGTCGAAGCATCCGTCGTCTCGTTTGGTTGTTGGGTAGATGTAGCCGCGACTGCCTTGACGCCCGTTCCATTCGCACATACACCGGCATCGAGGACCGGTGCTGAGGTCGAGAAGGTGATATCGGCACAGTTGTAAAGTCCACCGGCTGGGTCGCCGTTGGTCAAGACTTGAATGGTGGCATTGGTGCCATCGGTGAAATTTGCTCCTTCTGGGAGCGAGAAGCTCGTCATGCAGAAGGCGCCTAAGCCTTGCTCGGTGAAGGTCTTTCGGAGGACGGTGTTGAAGGCTGAGCCGGGGTTGTTGCCGAATCCGATCAAGACTTCAACGTTGGCATTGATGTGTCTGCAGAGGTGACTTGGTTAGCATGCGAGTTCTTTGATTGGGGATCGGGGAGCCAGCATACCCCATTTCTAGACCGATGGATCCATTTGAGACTGGCCATATAGTACGATTGCTGGACGGCGTATCAAAAGAACCACATGGGAATTGGGAAAGATTGTCTTCATCAAAGCCACGGGCAGCTGGGTAGTTGAGTTTGAAATGAGCCGAAGCAAATGGCGCCAATGCAGCCAGCGCAAAGAGTGTGATCTTCATTCTGAAGAGTTGTGGAGGTGAGAGCTGTAATGTAGAAACAGGAAAAGGTTCTCTTCTGGAAATGGTGGTCTTGGATCCACTGACAGAGCAACGAAGACTATATCTGTAGGACGAGCAAGTGATACGAGCGAGCTTGTCTGAAAAGAATAGTCTGCTTATAAAAAGGGGATACACTATATAAATGTCATGGAAACTCCACTGCCAAGATGCCAAGCAGGCCCTGGCAAAGAGAGCACAATGTGAGCAAATTAGCTCGGTCATACAACATGGAGGAAGGAGCAACAAATTCACGGAAGATTTTGACGCCTTGGGAGTTTCCAAAGGGGGTACTCGTACACAACACCAAGGCCCGGCCCGTTGAGTCTCATTGACTCAAGCTTCATGACTTCTGCTTTACACTTGTATACGGTAACACAAATCTCTCAAACATACAGAGAACACGTGTTCGGAACCCTACCGTATGTATCGAGCAAGTTGGCTCTCGTTTCGGCCAAGCGCAAATGTACTGTACAGACCCGTGTTTCCCACGAAGCCCTCCATCCTTCTTCAGCGCTACCAATCCAAGGCGAGTTCCCGAATGCCACTTACTGTACTGTAGCGCCCGTGCCGTCCCGATTGAAGCTCCCGCCATGGCTGCAAATAATCTTAGAGCCCGTCGTTCAACCTGGACTGGACTGTAACTGGAAGTGTGATCCGAGGGACCTAGAATAGTGCAGCCTTGGCTCTTCCCGCCGTTGTTAATAGCTCCCGCATGGCGGGTATGGTGTTAAATCAGCCTTCATAGCAGCTACCCTGGAGAGAAAAAGCCTGGTACTGTACGGAGTAGACGCCAAGATGAAGTGAGAGTCTGAGAGAACATTTGAGCAAGATTCTGCGGGTAAATGCGGTTGAATCCTCCGTACCCTGCTAGCGCGCTGAGGCAAGGTCGGCGGATGTTTTTCAATGCCCGCAGAAGGGGTTCAATGGGCAATAGAGGAAAATCAAAAGAGACACCATGGATTTGTGACTTTCTAAAAAGTATATTTAGGTGGATTTGTTGTAGCAGCTCACGAAGCCTTATAATAACGTCGTTACGTCGACGTATAATGAATCGTATCACGTTAAACGAACAGAAGAGCCGCCCATAGAGTTAAGCATCAAATATACATGCTGAATTGTGAGGGATCACGGTGGAGAATTGATGATGGTTTATTGGTTTATTTCTTTCCATATTACAGTCAACATTGCTACTCGATTCCTCGGCGGCCGGGGAGCCAAATTGTGTCCAAACGCCATTCATCACTCATAATCATCAAAACAAAATGCAACTCTAGTGTTGTTCTTGAATTGAGTACCGCCCAAGAGCCAGACTTCCGAGAAACGTGCCTCCTAATATCGACAAAAAGTATCCAACGTTCATAGTCATGACTGCCAGCATCCTAGAAAATTGTTAGCAGAGACAAACAAAAGAGCAGGAAGGAACTTACAGTAGGTAACCAACGCCAGCGATAACAGTATCCATCACAGCGCGAACAGGGTCCGTAGTGATCCTCCAAGGTCGAGCACCCATAGTCCTCTTCTTGACGACAAACACATCCTCCTCAACGCCGTTCTCACTGAGATACATCCTTTTGCTATCGGAATCCGACGAGATTCGTTTGGCCTGGGACTCCTTCCCAGCCACCGTCACATAGCGTCGGTTGAATTCAGCATCCATCCACGCCGTTTCCTTCCACGCCTTGATAGCCAGCAGACCTCGGAAAATAGTCGCCAAGATGATCAGGAAAATGCAGGTTCCCGCGTACTGCCCAGTGCTCGTCGGCGTCCACATGGCGGAGTATACTGGCGTCATGGTGCTGGTGAAGAATGTCATGGACATCATGGACATCGACATGGTGGAGTCGTTCGACGAAGACATATCCATGCTGTCCATTGTTGATTTACTGATGAAGATGTGAAGGTTTTGAAAAGGCTGAATTGTTTTGGGGCTTTTCTTTAAAAGTTGCGGAGGCAGGTTGTTTGGTTATTGTTTGCGGGTGGTGATAACAAACAGTGTGAATTGTGGCAAGAGCAGACGGTCTAGATCTTATAGGGTGTGTGAAAGAATGGATGAGAGAATATGAGGGAGAAGACGAGGAATCGGATACTATTATTGCAACACCAAAGATCCAATGCGGCAGACCGAAACGTCGAGGGGACCTTCTTGCTTCTGCAGGGAGACGCATGCTTCAGATTCCTCGGGGCAGTAAAGATAGCGGATAATGTGGTGGAATGAAAATGAAGAACTGGCGCAAATGTGCTCAAATCCAAAGCTGCTTTATTGGGGAGATGGTCACGTGTGTGCAGTACATAAAATAAATATCATATTTGTTTGAATAAGTTCTCCTACCTTGGCTTTGTATAGAAGGTCCTTATGGGTCTCAAAGCTACATCTTAGAAGAGTAGAAAGGATTTCCCAGGTAATTTCTTTCAGGAGTTCTTGTTTAATTGTGACTTGTAAATATACTCCAATATAAAAGCGGGTCCGAGTAAAGCGGCTTGGCTGCTGCTTGCTCAAACAAGTAACAAGCTCCCGCTCCCACCAACTCCCATTTTCGGACTGGTGGTCGTTGCATCTAAACTTGCTCGTCTCTCCTGCTCGTACTGTACTAGTAACTGTACCTTCCCTTGACATTATTCACGAGGGTCAAGCCTTGCCATGGCCCATGAAGGTGTGCGCTGGTTTGCGTCTCTTCCTCTTACTCTTCCGTACTCTTTCTTCCTCTGCAAGTCGCAGAGGGTGATCGCGGCTTGGCAAGTAGGTAATGGAAAGCTTGACTGATATTCAGACGGTGACCTGGCGCCCACCATAACATTCAATAGATTTGTCATTTGTCATTTCTTCATCTTCGAGTTCCATAGCTTCTTCACACCCAAGCGGTTGGCTATTTTCCTCTCGCTCGTCAATCTCTCTCAATGCATTTCACATCACCGCAGACTGCAACCTCATGAATTCGAGCTTGTCAAGGCAATAAATAGTAGTCAACTGATTGTCCGAAGGCTCCTTAGACAATCTTGTCGATTCTAACGGCAAAAAGCCAGCTCGAAGCGTCTGAACTTCCGGAAAGAGTCATCAAAATGGATTCCATGGGCGGGATGATGACCATGGCACCAGGAGTGCCGAGTCTCTTCTACATGCAGCAGATATTCTGGGCCTTTGTTGGTACCGCCATTGGAGTAGCTACGATAGCGAACATTCTGAATAGGATCCTTTACCATCAGCGGATCTCATCCTCGAGAAATGTATCTGGCGCCGCCAAACCCAGATCGTTCTTTTTCCAGGCACACGCTACCACATCAGCGATTATCAGAGAGTTCAGCTACTATTCCAAACCACTATCATTTCGCAACCGCCACTTTTACCTCCCTCCTGTCGGGCCAGTCATGATGATGGTAGGCTACGTGGTGTTGATTGTGGTCTGTGTGTTTTACAGACTGGACCCGAAGGACTTCCTGCAGTGGGAGGATATTGGATATCGATCTGGGTTCATCGCCGTTTGTCAGATGCCGCTGATTGTTCTACTTGCCGGAAAACGCAACATCATCGGATTTTTCACGGGCGTTGGCTACGAGCGTCTAGCCTGGCTTCATCGGTGGGTGGCCAGGGCCCTCCTTTTTACGGTCTTCATTCATATGGGGTTTTGGTTTTCGGAATGGGCAAAATATGATTACGTCGGGGTCAAGGTCAAGACCGATGCTCTCACTCAGAGAGGCATAGCAGCCGGATCAGTTTTGCTATGGCTTGTACTATCATCCGTTGCGCCCATCCGTAAACTCTCCTACGAATTTTTCATCGTCCAGCACATCATCTCGTGGCTGGGCTTCTTTACTGCTCTCTACTTCCACGTTCCCGAAGAAAACAGGATCTGGATCTGGCTACCGCTTGGATTCTGGGCCTTTGATCGATTCATCCGAGCTGTGTATCTCATCTACGCCAATCTCTCGGTCTTACACAAGAACAGCACTGGCTTCCTGTCATGCAGAGCTACTTTCGAGCCTCTCGATGAATCACACACCCGTATCACCATTACGAACCCCCCAATCACATGGACAGCTGGCCAACACCTGTTCCTGGCCTGCCACCCACTCGCACCCCTCTCTTCGCACCCCTTCACTATCGCCAGTCTTCCAGAAGACGGAAAGCTGGAATTCGTGGTCCGTGCTAAGAACGGGGCAACGAGGAGATTCTTCAAGTACGCAGAGAAGGCTTACTCGGGTCTGCCCACTGCCACAGGCAGACGGAGTACCGGGAGAAGTGTTCTTATCGATGGCCCTTACGCAACTATCAGACCCCTGAGACAATTCGATAGCTTGGTGTTTATAGCCGGCTCCACAGGCGCAACATTCACAATGCCGCTGATGCGGGACATTGTCCAGGAGTGGAAGGGAACCAAACCAACAACCTCATCCCGACTACCAGGACTCTCAACTCCTGCTGGAGCAGTAACACGGCATATCCGCTTCGTGTGGGTAGTGAAGAGGAAGGCAGCCATTGAGTGGTTCGCTTCGCAACTTGATCAAGTAGTGCGAGACGTTGAGGGTCTACGCAATGAAGGCCACGATATCGCCGTCGATATCAGCATTTACATCACCTGCGACGATGCTTTGACCAGTGGCCAGTCATCGATCATGGATGGAGCGCCCCGTGATACGAACAAACAGAACGGCAGCAGCGACAGCTCCCCGGAGGAGAAGAAAGCCTTAACCAAAAATATCGAGGAGACCTTATCAAGAGTCTCCTCTTCTTCCACCAAAGACTGCTGCTGCACCAGACTCATCACCGACGAAAACGCCATCACGCCGCCCTGCGACTGCGTATCCAGGCGCCAGCACCAGCAGCAAGAGTCAGCTTCGACAACGAGCTCATTTGGAAAACCAAAGCGCGTTGCGGATACAAGGATCAACCTCCTGTCAGGCCGTCCCCACGTCTCGAATATTATCCGGAAGACGGCCGAGGTGGCGCTCGGGGAGATGGCTGTGGTGGTGTGTGGACCTCCGGGGTTAGTCCAATGCGCAAGGAATGCGGTCGTTGCTATTAGTGATGATCGAGCGGTACATAAGGGGACAGGGGCACAGGGGATTTACGTTCATGCCGAGGCATTTGGGTATGCGTAGATAGATGCTTGTTAAGATTATTGTAATGAATGAATGAACAAATATTCAATTGAACTTCATTGGATCGTCTCTTACTATTGTGAAGTGAGATCTGACACTACAAAATACGTTCAGGTTTAAGAACTGTGCAGGAAACCAATCATAATGGAGCTGAGCTAACGGTCAAAAGGTCATATATTTCATACAATTTCTTCATAAGTGTTCAACAATTTCGCTTTAAATACAAAAGGCAAATTTACAGCTTGGAAGCTGGGGAAGAACTTCCCACGCTCGTGATCTCATTGTAAAGAAGACTGATGAACAATTAGTACGAATATCATTTTGTATGGACGACGGGGGAACTTACGATGTCAAGAAATCCGCATAATCCTCTCCAGTTACCTGGCTAGCGAAATACTGAGCAGCCAAGTGGAACTTGTTTCCCTTGGGTCCCTTGGAAGCAAGTGCATCCGCCTGCTCCTTAAGCAGCTTCAACGCATAAGCCTTGTCAACCTTCTTCCCCTCGGATGTAGGAACGCCATGCCTAACCCACTGCCAGAGCTGACTCCGGCTGACCTCGGCGGTCGCAGCATCCTCCATAAGATAGTTGATGGGCACACAGCCGACGCCTCGGAGCCAGCCCTCCATGTATCCGAGCCCAATGTTCAGGTTCTTGCGGATGCCGTCTTCGGTAATGCTTCCCGGGACGTTCATGTTCAGGAGGTCGTTCTGGCCGATCTTCACGTCTTCGCGGCGCACGAACATCTGGTTGGGTGTCGGCATGTGCTTGTTGAAGACCTCGGACGCGATGGCTGCGAGTGCCGGGTGCGCAACCCAGGTCCCGTCGTGGCCGGCCTTGGCCTCGCGGAGCTTGTCGGCGTAGACGCCCTCCATGGCCTTGTCGTTGGCCTGCTTGTCGTCCTTGATGGGGATTTGAGCCGCCATGCCTCCCATGGCGTGGACCTGGCGTTTGTGGCAGGTTTGGATGAGGAGCTTGACGTAGGCGTCCATGAAGGGCACGGTCATGGTGATGGCTGATCGGTCGGGGAGGACAAAGTTGGAGTTCTGGCGGAACTTCTTGATCACGCTGAAAATGTAGTCCCATCTTCCGCAGTTCAGTCCGGCGCTGTGGTCCCGGAGCTCGTAGATGATTTCGTCCATCTCGAATGCTGCGAGGATGGTCTCAATCAAGACGGTTCCTCGGATTGTTCCGCGGGGGATGGCAACGATATCTTGCGAGAGGTTGAAGACATCGTTCCAGAGACGAGCCTCAAGGTGAGACTCCATCTTTGGCAGGTAGAAGTACGGGCCCGTTCCCCGCTGGATGAGCTCCTTCGCGTTGTGGAAGAAGTAGAGGCCGAAATCGAACAGACTGCCAGATATTGGTTCCCCATCAATAGTCAGGTGCTTTTCCTCCAAGTGCCAGCCTCGAGGTCGAACGATCAACGTTGGGAGTGTGCGATCAGTTCGGAGCTTGTATTCCTTCTCTCCCTGCTTGAAATCAACCTGCTTGCGGATAGCATCGTAGAGGTTGACTTGCCCGTTGATCATGTTGTCCCAGGTGGGGGCACTCGAATCTAGTCACGCCATGGTTAGCTCATGCTAACAATCTTGAATTTGGGACGAAATACCTTCGAGATCTGCCATATATGTCCAGACATTCGAGTTCAGAGCATTTACCACCATCTTGCGGTCTGTAGGCCCGGTAATCTCCACTCTACGGTCAATCAAGCCCGGAGCAGGACGGGCTCCCTTCCACGCATCGTTCTCTCGAATATGCTTGGTCTCGGGGAGGAAGTCAGGCAGAGAGCCCTTGTCGAGCTCTGCCTGTCTGATGACACGGCGCTGGAGCAGCTCTTTCCGGGTGCCATTGAAGGAACGGTGGAGGAGGGCGAGGAAGGCAAGGGCATCCTTGGTGAGGATCTTCTTGTTGAAGTCTGTAATTGAGCCAGCGACGTTCACGCCTTGGAGGAGGGACTCGGTGGTAGCCATTGTGATTATGGTTGAGGTTTCGTAGATATGCAATAGTTTGAGCGGGGAAGTGGTATTTGGGCAAGGCTGGGTGGTGATGTACCTTTATTGTGCGTCAGAACATAATAATGACTAGATCAGACATGGTCATTCAAATAGAAACTGGAGTAGACATGGCCCGAGGGCAATCAACAACAGGGAGCCATTCGGTAGAGCAGCGTGGGTCCGGGTGGAGGGGAGGACGATGTCTGGTTACGGGCAAGCTTGTGAATGTGGGGAAATCCCCAGAAATGGTCAAAGAGTCCAGCCTTGGAGCTCTGAGCCCTTGCCGCTCTACGACACTTTTTATTCTACATTTTCTCCTTGATATAACGAGGCCCTATAACACAATACTAGGTAGTCTTGCTCCTTTTTAAGTTTACCCTACTTCAATTCCAAACCTTCCAATTTATATAAATGAAATCCACCCGAGCCTTTGTGAAAGTTCTTCACTCTCTTTTGCATGTGCTTGAAGTCTTGAAATATACCCTACCGACTATGACGCTGAATTCCTCCGATATCGACTTATCGCATACCTCGGCTTACTGTAAGGCTGGGCTGTCCTTCCCGCACAGGCGGCCCCCCTTTTCTTTCTGCGACTTTGGTCCGGTCTCTTCCGACTAGGTCTCGTGATATGCCGTACCCTCGGTATATTTTTCCTATTAATTTGTCCGTACGGAGGTAAAGACATCTCGCTTAGATCTTGATGAAATAGGGGAAGGGCTGAAACTATTTCCTAGGTTCTTAGTAAGACTAGAACTCTACCTCATACAGCAAATTACAAGCTTCTATCATTCTTAAACATCTACGGTCTGTCTACTTCCCTTGCTTTTATAGGCAAGTACAGCTCACTCTTTCACGAAACATTTGCTCGCTACCCACTTCCCAAAGATTGTCGATTGGGAGTCCACCAGCCTCCAAAAGATATCTGCTCCCCATAAGGATACGCCCATAACTACTGCTACGTATTTCGCAAACGCCCACAAGTAAGTTTCAGGAACCGCCTTCGCGGCCATCAGCATGGCCCAGCCAAAATTTCCGTATATTAATGAACCGTGGAGCATATACAATGAGAATGAAATGTCTCCCAAGTATTGAGCCAGACGGGTATTGAATGGTATTTGGAGTAACGACGTAGAGTCAGTGGCAGATCCGATGGGAGGGGAGAATGATATTGCCGTCAGGAAAAGGAGAGATCCCACCGTATTCCAGAACTTTTGGGTAAGGTAGAGAGTCTGGTATTGCTCTGGCGTCCAGCTGTGAAAGGTGGATTAAACCAGGGGTTCTTTCGGTGTGGTAATCAGGGAAGCCGATTAAGAACAATCCCAGGAAGAATAAGCAAATAGGTAGGAGATGTTGAAGATATTCTTGCAGGTATTTCAGGAATCGGCTCTCGGGTTGGGATGGATTGGTTGAGTCGTTGAACGAAAGAGATGGTTCTGGAAACAGGTCTCTACGCAGGAACTGGATTTCAGCCAGGAGCATACCACCAATAGAGGCCCATGCCCCACCGTCCAATCCAAATCACATAAAACTCATATATTCCCATGACAAGTAGTTGGGGCTCCTTGAACTTTCCATCAGGAGGATGTAAGACCGGCGTGATAATCCATACAAAGCTCTCGCATTTCCACCTTGGAAGAATCCGAGTTTGCTACCCAACTTGGGACAGAACTCTGTTCGCGATGAGGAACTTTGAAGGGAAAGTGAGTATTAAACTGGATTATACGATACAAAAGAATCGTGTCAAAATGAAAGCGCTGCATATAACTTTACTGGACCGAATCTGGGAAGATTTGCAAACGTTCCCACCCACAGGCCTCTTTGCGCAGGTAATCTACAATCAGTTGGGTGTCCGGATTTCTCCGGCGCGTCCGGGCTTTTTCGCGACGTGAAGCTTTTCTGACGAAACATTGCTTCTTTTTTTTAAACTTCCCTGCAATTGCGATTGAGGAGTTTGACAGGACATTCGGCATTCTTCAGTGTACCCGCCATCTTTGCAAAGCTTCAATTGACCTATTCCGAATATCATTGACACTTCCAGGCGAATAACCTACTCCCTCACCACCACAATGCTGCGGTCGGGGAGCGGAGCCCTGTCAGGTGCAACATCATATGTACCGAGGACAAGAGCTTCAGCCTTCACTGCTACTACCACCTTGTGCATACCCTCATGCACGCCATCTCGAGCTTTCCAGAGCAGATCATTCGCAGCTTCCGCCGCCGCATCCAAACCGATTTCCAGACCTAGTCGCTCCTTTCCTTCCTCATCGACTCTCTCCTCGACCCAGAAGCTTTCGAGCATTTCCACCCAACCCCGCTTTGGCAGACATTTCCACGCAACACCATCCGCAATGGCAGAAATAAGAGCAGAGACCGATGCATTTGGCGAGGTGCTTGTGCCGGCAGACAAATACTGGGGAGCACAAACAGAGCGGTCCCTGGAAAACTTCAGAATCAACCAGCCGCAGGACCGCATGCCACCTCCGATTGTCAAGGCTTTCGGTATCCTAAAAGGCGCCGCAGCTACTGTCAACATGCAGTTTGGACTTGACCCCAAAGTTGGTAAAGCCATTCAAGAAGCTGCTGCCGAAGTAGCATCCCTCAAGCTGATCGACCACTTCCCCCTCGTTGTCTGGCAGACCGGCTCTGGAACGCAGTCGAACATGAATGCGAACGAGGTCATTTCCAATCGTGCCATTGAGATTCTTGGAGGAAAAATGGGGAGCAAGAAGCCCGTGCATCCCAACGATCACGTCAATATGAGTGCTTCTTCAAACGATACCTTCCCCACTGTTATGCACATTGCAGCGGTGCTCGAAATCGAGAGTGAACTGTTGCCAGCCATCAAGTCTCTTCGATCTGCTCTCCAGGCAAAGGTCGACGACTTTGAAGCTAAGAAGATCATCAAGATTGGACGAACACATCTCCAGGATGCTACGCCTTTGACTCTCGCTCAAGAATTCTCCGGATATGTAGCACAACTCGACTTTGGTGTTAAGCGTGTCGAATCATCTCTTCCAGACCTCCGTCTGCTAGCTCAGGGAGGAACTGCCGTTGGTACGGGAATCAACACGTACAAGGGCTTCGCAGAGGCCATTGCCTCGGAAGTGAGCAAGATGACTGGCACCGAGTTTAAGACTGCACCAAACAAGTTTGAGTCTCTTGCTGCTCATGATGCTATTGTACAGGCTTCAGGATCCCTCAACACTCTCGCATCTTCCCTTTTCAAAATAGCTCAGGATATCAGATATCTTGGTTCTGGACCACGTTGTGGTCTTGGAGAACTTGCTCTGCCAGAAAATGAACCTGGAAGCAGTATCATGCCTGGCAAGGTAAACCCAACTCAGTGTGAGGCTCTGACGATGGTGTGCGCCCAAGTTATTGGCAACCACACAGCTACGACGATTGTAAGTTACCTATTTCCCTACGCATTTTCCCTCCATGTCTGGCAAATTTTGAGATACCCTGGCTGTAATGCATTTACCTTCCAAAATATTAGCACTAACTCATATAGGGCGGTATGAACGGCCAATTCGAACTGAACGTCTTCAAGCCCTTGGTTATTCGAAACTTGCTTCACAGCATCCGCATTCTGAGTGACGGCATGCGAAGCTTTGAGAAGAACTTGGTTGTCGGCCTCCAAGCAAACGAGGAAAAGATCAGCAGTATTCTGAAGGAGTCCCTGATGCTGGTTACTTGCTTAAACCCCAAGATTGGGTACGACATGGCAAGCAAAGTAGCTAAGAACGCGCACAAGAAGGGTTTGACCCTGAAAGAGTCAGCTATGGAATTGAAGGCTTTGAGTGAGGAGGATTTTGACAGGCTTGTAAAGCCGGAGTTGATGGTTGGTCCTGAAGAGTATAAAGCGAAGCCCTAGATGAGGTGATGAATGTATAGATGTACAAATGTACAAATGTAAATCATAAGATACGTCCCAAACCCTAATATCTCTTTGTGCACTTTGAATACATACAAATCATCACATTTCCTAGTTGACAGCAGATTACCTTCGAGTAGCCAAGGAGCATCGCAAAAAGACCTGTTAACGAACCTGAAGATTTCACATTGTCGGAACTTCGAATTTACGATGTATTGTTTCCTGTCTTTGTTGGGCATTTTTCTTTGGAGTAACATCATTCAATGTCATTTTCACACAGAATCTTTATAGCGTCTCACGAGTAACGAAGCCTCGAGGGGACATGATCCGTCACCCCCCCCCGCTATATCTCTCCCCCATTGGAAAGGAACGTCCTAGGAGACGGTCATCAGTAATGTTACTAACTCCTACTAAGTATTTGAGGCGTTTCTTGTCTGGGAAAAGCCGTTCTCTGGGATTCTGTGGGAAGTTTTGAACGGGGTAAAAGGAGGGGTGTCAAGTCTTTCTTTATGTACCGTCAACATATGTAGGATTCATCAGCAGAACAAGATGAGCAATGGGACGATGTAATTTCGTCTACACAGCCTATGCATTCAAGAGGAAACAGAGGTTTGGGCGCTTCCTCAGGTTCTATGAAAAGTTCACAAGTTAACATCCACTTGAATACTTGAATATCCCGAATCTTGAACTCTTAATGATATTTCTAGTAGTCCGTTCAAAAGGCACCAGATCATCGCCCAAACTCAAACAACTCTACTCGGAGTTTGATGTATTTAGGGATTGGGCTGGTGGGGAGGGATTGGTAGGCTAGATATTGTTAAACGCGTGCTTTATGTTGCGACGGATCAGGTAATTTGCTATTCATCGCCCAAGCTCTTACAAGCGGAAGACTGATGTTGTAAATGGGGTTGGATTTGTCTCTAGTGGGCGGTTACAGGAGGCGTAATCACAGGTAGTGGAGGTGGTGAAGTCTTACTATCTAAAGTGATATTTGGGGGGAGTTAGCGCGGGTGTTTTCGAATTTGAAACGTAGCCATAAGGAGGTCAAGAACCGAATAATTAACCCAGGTGTTTATATTATGGGATAGAGGAGTATCTGGGTGATGGTTTGGCCGGACGAGATCAGTGCCTAAGTGGGTGGGATACTGTATATTGAGTGAGCGCGTGGTAGAGTTGTGTTGAGATTGGGGTTGGAGTGTAAGGGGTGTAAGCACACGTCTATTGTCGTTGGGAAGAGAGGTTAGGTGTTGCTTTCTTTACTAAATTCGCCAACTGAGTTTTGAATCCTATGCAAGTGGAAGTGGAAGTCCATAGGTATCAACATGAGGAATTGCTTCCTTCGAAAACCCCCTCTCTCACGGGCTAAGATGCTTGAAGTCCAGAAACAACCTACTTGCGAAGAGGGGTATGTCTTACAACCCCTCTTATCATTATGTATAGGTCAGAGAAGGTTGGGCATGCATGTTTATGCTCCACCAGCTCTTGGTATATAAGAGACTATGGATATTTCACTTTCGGATTAAGAACATTCTCGAAAGGTCACGCTTGGAAGAATCAAAGAGTAAAGATGAGGGTATACCTCCACGTGTTCAAGTATTGAAGTGAGTATCCAACTACTTACCGCGTAATATAAATACTCCTCCTCAGTGATGTAACTTAAGCACGTAGAGGCAGGAGCGACGCAAGACTTCTTGGCCGGTTACTGCGCTGTTGCTCTTTCCCCCTTCCAAGTATCTTCTCTTGACTAGACGTACTTCGTCTCAGCTCAAATACAAAGCGTGCATTCCTGTGGCAATTGGAACCTCGCACCATCCATTCCTCCACAGTTTGCATAAGTAACGAGAGCTTTGAACTGATTACGAAGAGCATGTTGCATTCTCAAGTGCGCATGCGCAGAAGTGACTCGGAACATGCATGTGAACAGAATGCCGATGATAAAAGGACAACAGACCACGAACTATATGTTTATACCTGCGATCCAATCGCATTTTTCATGTTCTGGCAGCGAGCGCGAGAAGTAGTGTCCGTGTGCAAGTTAAGCAAATCCAGCCTCACACATTGCGTTCGCGCATCATGATGCTGTCGTGTCCCTTTGCACGTTTGATGACAAACAGAAAGAAGTGCAAGTATTTTGGAATCGAGGTAGGTGCGAGAGAAAACTTATAAAGTGCTGTGCACTCTCTGCTCGAGAAGCGAGTAATTTTGGAAGGGTTTTGAGGAATAGGGGGCCGACGTACGCTGAATCTGGACTAGCTGGTGCAAACTTCACTGATGGAATTTTCAGCATCCAAAAATAAATCGGTATAATAAAGTCCTCTGACTTCTTCCAGCGTCTTTATGTTTTCGCATGCCCCTACTGGGGAAGCCACTTGAGTCACAACTTGAGTGAGGGCTTCGGCGTCGGCGTCCTCCCCAAGTTCTCCACGTGCGCCCCATCCGGGTATGCTTCTCCGAATGGGCTAGAAAAGGAAAATGTACTATCGCCGGGCGGCGTCGATTTTGATGTCTCGCTCGCCTGGTTCATTAGCACATTATAAAGTTTGCTAGTCATAGGTAGTACTCGCAGTTAACCTTTACAGGGCCGCGGAGACGCGTATACACTTATGACAGATGCATAACAGAGAAGTGGACGGAGGACATCTCCGTTCCGATTCCCGAATTGCAAAAGTCAGTCAGTGACAGCTGAAGCAAATACTCCTTATCCATGCAAAAAAGGAAAACGATGCTATTGTCAGATACAGATGTAGATCTAGATGCCAATAAATAACGCAATCCCGCTACTATCGTCGCTGCATATTACCTTCTTTGTCTGCTCGCGTGGCAAGGTTGTTTACGATGCGTACTAATCTACTAACACTTAGTCCCAAGATCTATTGGGGGCCGGGCCGACACTACCAGTAAGAAAAATGTGACAATTGACAGATAATTGAACTGACTCGGACGAGTCCCGGGGTTTCGACCCGTTCAAGACTAGACGGCTCCGCGCTTTAAAGCTTATTTCCTTTTCAACCCCTAATCGTGTCCCCCTGACCCATACAATAACAGTAATAGTGGTGGTCCCAGTATCCCCCCACTACCTGGACTGCCACTCCCCACAGCTGAGGGCCAGGGGGACACGATCACGGATGGGAATTTCTAGATTGCCTTGTTTGTTAATTAGTCTGGCTAGTAGGATCTTGAATTACCTAGCTTCCAGTTATACTTTACTAGTCGTCCAGCTAACTACTGTAAGTCGATCTGCCGAGAACAAGTACATGTACAGCACGCGACGGCGCAAAGTTACCAGCTGGCCGGGCGAGGTTACGGAAGAGGGCTAGTTGCAAGAATGGCGAATCAATCTGGATCGGGATGTGGATGTGGATGTGGATGTGGATGTGGATGTGGGAAAACGCCGGGGTTTCCGGAAGCTCTAAACAGCTCGTACCCGTGGAAATGGAATGGGTTGAAGCCTGAAGGTGCGTGGCAGGAGCTGTCGATATACGGAGCCTCCGTACTCGTGGCCTGGGGCCCCACACTGCTAAGGTCGCTACCTACTCGTGTGGCATTCATGTGGTAACGTGGTTGTTGGGTTGAGTACTTGATTGTGGGGAAGTGCTGTCGTAGGTCGTAGGGCTGGTGTCTTTGTGAAGTGGCATGCCAGACTCGCCATCGTCGTCTTTTGCCAGACAGGCAAATTATACTTAACTGAGAGTAGCAAGTATCGACGTAGAAAGACCTTGGTGTATCTGCTGCATTTCATCATTAGTCTTGAACCTCATTTCCCCATGTTTCGTTAGAAGTGAAAGGAAAAGGTAAACTCATACGCTACTTGGGGTGGAGAGCCACGATCAGAAAGTACACCGACTATTCGACTTCACTCTGGGTAGTTCCCTTTGCGCTGGTATAGTTTTTTTAGGGGCCGGTCGCGAGTCCTCTTGCCAGAAGACTTCGGGAGTTCCGAACCGCCGGGGTTGTAACTGAGAGAGTTGAACGGCGGCTTTCTTCACAGAAAGTGCAGGAAAGTGATGGGTTCAAAGTGCAAAGTAGCAGTGCATTATGAATAATTCGGGATTCTTTCGGTCAGCTTGATAACTGTTCCGATGGTCCAGTCCAAATTTAACTTCCCGATCGTATCCCGTCGTCAACGTTCAGCCTTACTTCTGAGTATTAATGGCTGACTTCTGGAGTAGTTATGTGCCCGATGACTTGCCTTAGCGGGAACACGAACAAATATCTAATAGACCTATTTGGGAGTCTGGGACTTTAGAAATGTTAAAGTGGTAAGTGTGCTGCATGAAGAAATGTCATTTGCTGATGCTGACTTGTCGAATGATAGCCTCTAGGTTTCGAGATCATGTCTTGTTTTGGTATGTTCTACCAGATGTTTACCAGATATCCCGTGATGTCAAAAGTATGAAAGTCTTGTCATGAGGGACAGCACATGCTATAATGTTATTTATCATATGATTTGGCCAAATTACACAGCATTGGGAAACGTGAAAAAGGAAACGCTGTATGGTTTAGAAGCTGAGAGCATGAGAGAACAAGCGACGGAAACAAAGATGAATGGATGACTTAGTACTCTCCATTTGAGTTCTACTACTCAAGACAATCCTTATAATATTCTACAATACCATCCCATGTCATTATGCGAGACAAAGGAAATGAACGCCGAAGAATCTAAAGTCTTTGGCATTTCTTTAGGAAGATTTGATAAAATATTCTATGCAACAGAAATTAAAATGTCTTTGTAGCACCTGAGCCTGGTATGTCGAGCAACCGTATGTTTTGATAGAAAACCAATTCATACCGCTGTTTTTTAATGCATGATGCCTGGCAGAAGACGTCGAGCTCCTTTCCTTTTCGAGCCCCTGACGAATTCTTTGACTAACGTCCACTTGTCTATCAAAGTCTCGAATATTACCTCTTGGTACCTACCGCACGGCATGTGGGGGAACCCTTTTCGGCAGGGTGCCTTGCTAAGTTGGCGTATCACTGGCGTTTAGCCATCGGCACACCGCGACTGACTCGAAGCAACAGCAAACGGCAATTCCACGGATGAGTTGAGATGCGTACAAAGTTGTAGTTGAGACTCAAGGACTTACATACACGTTGACGAAATGAGCATTCTCGCTGTTTCAATAAAGAGTTTCATGATCACGCCCTTGTGAACAGGTTCTATTCTTGGAGACATCAATGGTAGGGGGGGTTTCTCCGCGTGGCACATTTTACTCAGCAAGACCAGAACGAGTTCGTTCCCCGCGTGCGTTCTTTGGCTGAATCTTATCTGAATCAAGGTTTGTGGATGCACTGACACATGGTTGGCATGGATATGAACCCCTCCCTGTCCAGCCCTGGCCTGGCACATTTTGCGAATAGTTATTAGTGGCTAATAAGTCGCGCTGCCAAGATGCGGCTCTGGGATGAACAGGACAGGCGTTCTGCACAGCTCATGTAAGGCTTCGGGTCAGCGTTTATTGGACGAGTGGAGAGAAATGGCAGCCAGTTCTTCTTCCACCATATCTGGTGATACCAAGCAACCCAAGTCGCTGGAAAGAAGGCTTGAGGCTTGATAAAAGTCTAGCCGGATCCCGAACATGAAAGAGTGCCGATCCTCCGCGAATGAGTATTCAGCTAAGCTTCTGGGTTTCTCCCGTGCGAGCAAAGTGGTACTGTACTGGTGAGCTGATGATGATAAGAACAGCGGTCTAGGTCAGGAAAACGCGGGGGTGTGATGAGAAGTGAAAAGGAAAGAAGGAGAGGAGCATGTGGCCCGGTGGACGGAACAAGTAGCATGGGGCATGGGCAAAATAAGGTTGCATGGGCTGAGAGGCGTTTATAGCCTCGAGTTTAAAAGCGCTGGCTGGGTCCGTGACAAGATGGGTATCTAATATTGTGCCTCGTATAGTAGCCATTTAGAGGCCTGCACCCACCAAGAGATTAGATTTCCATCGCGCCTAATAATTGATTCAGTTGACGCGCAATCCTTAAGGACCCCGTTTCCGATGCGAGTATCGTGAATCGGATCATTCAAACTTCGGGATGGAAAAACATGGGATGAGAATCATGAAATGGGCTGGGCTGGGCTTACTCCATCATTAGTGATGCCTGTCATTATTACGCCCATCCCGAACGCAAGTGCAACTCCTTGGTCAAAGCTTTTTACATTGATGGATGTCAATAAAAGTTCATGTCGATTCTGACAAGGGGGGAGAGGAAAATGGCCCGGTCTAGAACATACCTGACCCAGAGGCCTGAGCCAGACCGCAATGGGCCAAAATAAACGAATAAGAAGGTCAGATATCGTGTACTCGTGTCTACTAATCGTAGTCGCTGGTAAAACTGTACGGTGCAAGGTAGCTTTGTTTTAAGAGCCTCCTCTGAACTGCCCAGATTACGGGAGGCACCGACAAGAAAAGAACCTTGGGATTACGGAGGTATAGCCGATCTTAGTGGAAGAGAGCAAGGAGGCAAGGACAGTAATAACAGTAAGCGCTTTAATGACCCGAAAGGATGCTCTTACTGTACTACATTTCATTATTTGTCACTTTCATCCTTGTTTAGATAGAGCCAGCTGAAACCATCGTTATTTATGGAACAAATTGGTATCACAAGACTCTCATGCGGGCACCATATTATTATCTTTCTTACTGGTAGAGGCATCAGCATCACAAGAGCTTGCTTCTCTCGCTTGATCGTTGGCCTCCAACGTGCTCCGACCCGCTATCTTGGTCATGGTTACTCAAGATGCTATTCTTAAACAGCGTGCAGTCTGGGTGGTGGGTCAGCTTTGATATTATTAATACGGTATTTTAATCTGAACACGAACAGCACAGATGGGCAGGTGATACTCGATCCATAAAATAAGTCTCTGAGAGTACGAGTACGGAGTAATGCAAGTATTATTGCATCAAGAGTACGTACTGTACTGCAGTAGTAAGATCTTAATAATCGTCTTAATTAATTATTATTGAGATCTAGCAAAAGCAAGCTCGGCGACTAAGCTCGCGGGAAGGGCCAATCGCCTTTCAGCCCTTGTCGATCCTTGGTCAATGCACAATTCCCAACCCAAACTCCTGCAGCGTGCCCTAAGACCGAAATGGATGGATGGCACAGGCGCTCCATGCCCATGCCCATGCTTCGTTTACCCTACCACTCCATTCGCCCCTGAAGGAAATCCCCATTATTGTTGGAAATGTCTAGCTGCTCTGGGGAATTTAAGCAGATGCTCGCCTGCACAGTACAGTAGGATCCGCCATCTTGCTTTTGGCAATTATTGCAAACTGAATCAAGTTCTGCACGTCTTCAGCACTTCAGCAGCACATCCTGCAAATCATTGAGTCTTGACAGGGCCCGCCCATCCTCAATTCAGCCATCCCGGCGGCTTAAGCCAAGAAAAGCCTCTGGGCCAGCCCAGCACTTGCAGAATGCACCTACTGTATGCAGGCAATGCCTGCTACATGCCTGCAGCAGACCCAAGCTCGGAGACGAAGGCGAGGGGACGGCAACACACCATCAACCCGTGTACCTCCGTACTCTATGAGGGTCTTACAGGAATAAGCAAAGAAATATTACTTCCAAAAGCGCCTTGAACAAGCGAGAGAAGGTTCTATCAAGCCATTATTCAAGATGATAGCTTAAAGAAATACTAGAGAAATAGACATGTTCTATACAAGCTTACGAGTACGGAGTACATACCACTTTCCTTTGCTACGTTGACGAGGCACGATGCTTTCGCGAATAATTAATAGTCTGTCTCAATCAAGCCAGGCCGACATTGTTAATAATCCCCCTCCGGCCGACGTCCACTTTTCCTGCCAAATAATTCTAATCAACATTCCCTCACCAGCCCGGCCTTCTACTCCGTACAGTAAGCGCGGGGCAAAGTGTAAAACTCCACGTCTTCCGATCACGATTGCCATGAGCGGAGGAAATATAGCCAGTCCTGTATACAGTAGTATACCTCCAATAGATTACTTCTGCTCTCTGCTCTATCGCGCATACAGTTACGGCATCACGTCCACATGCACTACCTTTTTATAGCATGGGCACAAGATCCAGTCCCATCCCGTCAAGATGCGATAGCGCCGCCGCGATGCTGGGACAGCTACAATACTCCTAGTGCTGTACTACAAGTCATACGCACATGGCGAGTAGGTGATTAGTGCAATCGACACGCACGCTGGTCCTTTTAGCATTATTGTTATTATGGTTAGCTAGGTACATACATTATTCGGTTTTCATAGCGTATTCGTACATTAGCCTTACGGACTAGTATCTCTCCCCCCTGGTCTGTAGGTACATTGAACACGCTTTCACGCTTCCCTTCCCAGCCCGCTAAAGGACAGACTAGAACCCCTATCCTTACCACGCGTGCTCTCCCCCACCCCCTTCCACCCCCCCAACTTCCCGCTTGGTAGCCAACACGATCCAGCCAAAGGTCCCCCCGAACGCACAGGCCATACACAAACCCATAAGCTACATATATCGACAGACGCCTCCCCGGCCGCCATCCAGGTGATCGACGCTCCACATTCTTTGCCCAGTCTGACCTCGACATTGCAGAAACATCGTCGACTTTTGCTGTTACGGGCTCTACCTAATACCTATTCACTGAAGCTGTCGGATATCCAGCTTCGGCCCATCATCCGCGTTTGCCGGTCCGCTATTCTACCTACTGTTCACATCCCATTCCCTTGTAACAGCCTTGGGGAAAATAGCCATCGTGGACTTCCTACTCATATTCTATAATGGAGAGCTTGACAGCTCGAAGGTCCGCGGCCTCCAATCTTCCCACCTTCCAACTTCCACCCCCGGACCATCTCGGAATGCACAAATACCCAGCGGCATATGCGCCGACAAGTTCAACTTCTGTGAGCAGTGTTCTAACACCTCCGGCCTCGCTACCGAACGAAAACAGTCCGTTGTCAAGTCTAAATAGCGGGAGTTCAGGGAGTTCAGCTGCTGGTGTTCCTCCATATCAACCCATGGGATACTGGCCAACTCCACAGAACCCTTCATACACCTATAGTTCAGCACCTTCAATGCCAGCACCATATGCGCAGCAGCAGCAACAACAGCAACAGCAGCAACATAATTATATGGGGGCGCGCCCCCTATACTCACCCTCCATGAACTATCCAAATCGGGGTAACAACTCACCCTCAAGTGGAGAGGGACTTCCTCCCCCACCCTACGACCTCAGTCTCCCCCCGTTTCCCACATCCATGGGTTCCTCGGGTGGACAACAGCAAAACCTCCCCACGCTTGCACCCCAACAGCAACAATCACAGCACCATCAACTAAACCATAATACGCTGGTCAGCTCTCAACATCCATCTTCACAAGCGCCCCACCAAGGGCCTCTTCACGCACCTGAAAATTATGGTGGGAGGCCTCCACCAACGCCAACTTATTACACCCCCACTTCAACACCACAGCAATCCACGTTCCCCGCCTTCACCCAGCAATCTCCAACACAACACTCTCCTATTTCATCATCCGCGCCTTCGAACCGAATATCGCCAGTGTCTGCGCCACAAGGCTACCACTCCCGGCCTTATAGTGGCTATAGTCTCCCTGCGATGGCCGGCCCAATAATGTCTAATGTCCACAGTCCCGGAAACCAGATGGCGCTCGTGGGGGGTATGAACGGTATGAACATGCAGTATCCACAACACCAACTCGGTGGGTCGGTGTACGGGCACCATCCAGGAGCGCCGCAGCAGCAGAACGACCGCCCCTTCAAATGTGATCAATGTCCCCAGTCGTTCAACAGGAATCATGATCTGAAGCGCCACAAGCGAATTCACTTGGCAGTCAAGCCGTTCCCCTGCGGACACTGCGAGAAGAGTTTTTCACGGAAAGATGCTCTGAAGGTTCGTTCTTTATCCGATTCTAATTTGCAGTAATTGGAGGCGGTTTTTTGTCTTTTTTTGAAGCAGGAAGCTGACTGAACGAACAGAGACATATTCTCGTGAAAGGTTGTGGGAAATCAAGCGATGAAATATCAAACGCCAATGGCGGAAGCCAGTCACCTATCGACAAGTCAGAGATGATGAGCGATTCAACCGAGGACAGTAGTCCGAAGATGCTAAAGAAGGAACTTTGATTCTCATTCTCATTTCCATGGAATTAGTTTATCCGTCACAGTACACGGATCTGTCAACGTGGAAGGGGCTTTGTTGCATACATCGGGGTTCGGCAGCGGCGGCGTGCATTACGGGCTGTAAAAATTCGCTCCAGAGTCGGATACGCTCTATACTAGGCGTTGTGTGTTTGTGTTTTCATATACGGGGTGCGGGGAATGGGTCATGCGAAACGAATGGTTCTGGGACGCAGTCGTTAGATACTCTGATTGCGGGAGTTGGAGTTGGTATTGGATGAATGGGATGGGATGAGTGAAAAGCCGAGCACGATCGTTTGTTAATTTTTGTTTTCGGCAGCATGGATGGATGGGTTTGGTGGTGCGTTATGGTGTGGTTGGAAGGAAATACCTCTCCGCAGTGGTGTATCTTCTGCGGGTTTTTTGCTGGTGGCTGCTGAGATTTCTCTTGCATTTGCCAGGATTTCTATCAATGAGATAAGATATCCGATGATCCAAGTCTAGAAAGAAAGACGGATCAATCTGTTGTTGTACTTGTACTATCCAAACTCGATATGAATGATGAGCAAAACCTCAAAAGATCAAAGCCTATAACGTCACCTCTGGTTGATTAATAGAACTTACCTTACTACCACAACCATGACGGTATACTGTTGCCTCCTAATACTTCCACCACTGTACTTGAAACAAACAAAAGTGATGATAGAATAGGAAACAACCGCGAAAGGCATTTACAGATACCTTGATCCAGAATCCAGAAGTGAAAATAAGCATCAGGAATAAATAAATCCCTGACGCCATCCAGCATAACGCTTCTCCACCGCTCCGCCGATCTTCCTTTCTTCCACGACGCCCACTGTAATAACCCCTGACCTAACCCAGCATTGCGAGGCGAGAGACCAGTACTGTACTAAAACATCTACCCTGTCCTGTCCGCGGAAGATCTGATCTGATCTGAGATCCGATCTGCATGCAGCAAGGTATGAAATCTACCGGTAGAGTAATTTACGTACTGTACTGTACTGTACTGTACTGTAATATACGCATCTTGTAAGTAACAGATAATACACGAAGCATCGACGTTGCGGTTACTGGACTGGTACACACACAGTTCGATTCGATTCGATTCGCGCGCAGATACTCCGTAACCCGAGTTAATACTGTAGCAACAATCCAATCCAGTCCAGTCCAATCCGTACCGAGAACACAGCACCGCACATGCACACCCAAACCCCACAGCCCACGGAAAAATAAACAGGAATTGAAAAAGAAACAGAAACAGAAACACCCATGCAATTATCCTCGTAAATTGTTCAGGGACGAGGCAGTCCAATCCAATCCAGGGGCGAATGCGAGGAATGCCGATAACCGGGTACGAGACGAGTAAGTGCCGGTGCTCGTCCGTCGGGTAGGCACAGGACAGGGCACAGGACACACCGTGGTGTTCAGGTTCGGTACCTGATTACTGGGACGTGGGCGTGATTTACGGCGATGCGGTGTTAGACTAGGATACCTTGTGAATAATTGATTTGTCTGTCTGTCTATCTGTCTATCTATCTGTCTAGCTTTTCACGAGCATGGAAGGTAGAAGGTGGAGGAGATGCGATGATCATGATTCGGAACGAGGATATTTATCGAGGGACGGTTTAATTATTAGCTTTCGTAAATTATCAAGCAAAGTTGTGACCACTCACTTCCTCCATGTCCATCTTTCTTGATGATGATGATGATGGGTTCGAGTGAAAAAAGCCAGCTCTACTTTTCCGTTGAATAGCCAGCCAGCACTGCCGTCGGACGAGTGAGTTAACCCCTACAGTACAAGGACAGTGTTTACGGCCTTCTCCGTTCACTAGATTATAACGTGCCAAGCGCGTGGGACATTAAAAAAATGTCAATCATGGTGAGTGCCGTGCCGCCGCCTTTATCTATCTAGCATAAATAAGGAGGATTGGTCTTTTGTGCAAAAGTCCGTAACACACTTTACTGTAGGAGTTAACAGGGCTTGAGGTACAAGTTCAACCCATTCTCATGCCATATATAAACACAGACCTATTCAAACCCGAAAGCTTCAATTCGATCGTATTTATTGTTTCTATAGGTCTAGTACTCGTAAAGTGTACACAGCACCACCACCCTATTATTTCCTTTCCCTACCCACTTACCCCCAAAACCGTATCCTACTCTACAGAATAACTCGCTCCGGAGTGATTTCATTTTTTTCGCTTCCCGCCGAACCCAAGTCAAGGTCTGTCTATACAGAAACGCTATGCAATGTTGCAAAAGCAACCCAACCCAACTACCCCCTAGACCAGCCGCACACCTTCGAGCAAAGTACATCGCAGACACCCTCCCTGCAGCTCGGCCTTGTATTATAAATTATTGAAATCGTACTCAAATCGTATTCAGCGTCTTAACCATCATCCTCTTCTTTCGCTCGTCAGTGATGAGCATTCCGCGAAGCTTCAACACGCCCTCTAGTGTTTCAACAACCTTGTGGAAACTGCTGGCCGCACCTCGTTCTTGCGTAAAGCGCGCGATGCTGAGGTGTAGTCGCTTTCCGTGCTCGATGACCATCATGACCTCTCCGGCAAAAGAAACCTCTTTCATATCGAGATCTGGACATCATTAGTTGTTTGCCCATTGCAGGCATCGGGATTACTCACGGTTCGTAGCTCCCACCTTGCCAAACACAATATTCCTTTCCTTATCAACTTGGACGTCTCTGATACCATACCGCCTCCAGTCTCGAAGAACAGTAGTGATTTCGCGTCGTGCTCTACGCCTGGAAACGGAAAAGCAAATGAACTTGGATGCTGGCTTCATGTGGAAAAGCTTGGCAAGCCAGTTCTGCTGTGGTTCAATCTGTCGGGCTCGTGGGTCATCAAAATTTGCATAACGGCTTGTGTATGACTGGCGTGAAGCGTCTACTGTCGAGTCCTGGAGACTTGAATCGTCTTCATATACATCGTAATCTGAGAAATTAGTTAACTTTATGGCACCGAGAAAGACACCTGCTAAACTTACTGCCAACTATCATGTCCGGCTTCGAATTTCGCCTCTTGAAAAGTTTGCGCAAACTGAAACCTTTGGTCTTCGAAGATATCGGAATGTTCGTATCGAGATACGGCGGGTTGGTAGTGATACTAGAATATTGTGACTGCGATGTTCCAGTCCTGGCCGACGTTTTGTACTCTTCTTCTGAGCCCTTCGAGCTGCGCTTGAACCAGTTTGATGTCTTCCTGATAATGGTGCCAGAGCTAGTATCGTGGGCAGACTGGTCATCAATGTTTGTATTCTCAACAGCTCGTCCAAGGTCTGCTGGGACATTGATCTTGGAGTCGGCACGATAGTTATGACCTGATTCTAGGTATCCACTCCTCAAAGCCGACGGACCTGCACTTCCCTTCTTTCGGATTGTGAGGGGTGCGGGAGCTTTGACAGGGCTTCTTTGGGATGGTGAATTGACGACACGGATAGTCTCTCTCTCATAAGAGTGTGGTCGGGCGAATCGATCTCCGAGATATGTCTTGTATGCCGCTCTAGGCTCTGGGGCGGATGCTATGCGGCTGTTTTTAACCTGTACCTGCTGATGGCGACCTGGATTATTCGAATCAGAGGGGCCCCGTGGCGCTGCATCTTCACCACCGATTTCGTGTATGGAAGGCAATAGACGACCTGATGGAGGGAGGGTTTTCTCTATAGGAGGAGCGGATGACCTGCGACGATCGGGGTGATGGTCTTTTAATTCCGATGGCTGTATGAGACGATCGATATGTGAAACCATTCGGTCCAGATAGCCCGGCGGATCATCTCCAGATGCTTTCCTAAGCTCAGCTTGCTTACGTGCCTCCAGAAGCTCGTAATTGACAGAATTGGTCCTCGAAGGGGGAGCCGGAAGTGGTCGCGTATCAAGAGAAGAACGCTTTAGCTTTCGATTGGTACCTGCTACCGACAAAGAACTGGCTTTGACTCCTCGGGGCTTATTTGAAGTTGATACCGCAGTGAACCGATTGAAAGCTTCATCACAGTCTTTTGCTAAGCTGGTACTTAGTTGCCGCAAATCCTCAGTCCAGACTTGACTCGAAGGAGCCGGCTTTGCTGGAGGGGAACGAGCCAGTGTTTTAGACGCTGTAGATTCGAATTTCCGGGATCGAACGTAACGGGAAGACGCCGACTTCTCACCAACCGGACGCAGAATATCGCCCCCATCATCAGTCACTTCAGTATGATTACTGTGCCTTTGGACGGTTGAAATTTGCTTCGTAGTCGTAGATGCAACGCTTTGACTGGTACCAGATGATGACGCCTTCCGGAGGTGCGAGAAGCTTACACCACGTCTATTCCCAACAGCCGCTCGTACGCGAGGGGCACTGCTTCGACTTCCAGTAGAACTAGCCAAAGAACTTCGCGATGCATAAGGCTTTGGTGGGAAAATATTTCGTGGCCTTCCACGTTCCGGACCACTAGCCATGGAGGTCCGAGAACTAAGCTGCTGCCGAGTGGTGAATTTCTCCTCATTGTCGTCTTGGTCTGTATTGCGGTGTATAGTTACAGTTGCACGATCTGCAGGTCGAATTGAGTCAAGATGCTGACGAGAAGCTTTAAAAGGATCATAACTTCTCTCGGTATCTGCACTGTTACTGATAACCGTAAACCGAGAGGACTGACGCGCATGGCTTTGCGATTTCGGCTGAGGGAAGTGACATGTAGAATAGGTCTTCGTTAAGGTTAGTGGCCCGACATGGTGATAGTCACTTGCGGATGATACGAGGTCTGGCATATAGTTCTCCAACTGAGCATCCCTGTACCTCAAAAGAAGACTGTAAAACAGCTTCTGGGGATTTGGTCTATTAAGAAATTAGTCTGGACTGTGCAGTAGAAGAGACTCGGTCATAGCTTCTTGGGTGATGTAAGGTGCAAGAAATACTTACTCTTCACACAGAAGTGCACTCATTAGCTGCTGCTCGGATAGTGTGTGCCACAAAGACCTCAAATGACGGAGTAGCTCCTTGTTTATATCGCTTCTCCGAAGTACCGGGCGCCCGCAGTCCTCCACGTTGGGCGACAGTGGATAACGACCCCCACCTAGTTTGTCTAAGTAGTCGTATTTCCTGAGAAGAGGATGTCTCCATATTTGGCTTAGATTAATCCTGTCTCTGGGGTTGACTTGGAGCATTCTCCATATGAGACTAGCGGCGTCGTCACTACACTCGGGAGCCCTTTCATATGAGCCCTTTCTAATTTTGGATAACAGTGGAGGTATCCATTCCCTGCCAATTCCTTCGACATCGAAAGGCAATCTTCCAGAGAGTGAGGCGTAAAGAATGACCCCCATACTCCATATATCAACCTTCTCACCACGGTATGTGGAACCACGAATTAACTCCGGAGCAGCATAATGGGGGCTCCCGCATGGTGTGTCGAGCTTATGATCAGGACTTTGGTGTAATGCAGCCATCCCAAAATCGGCAATCTTGATTTCTCCACCTTTCGTGAGTAATATGTTTTCCGGTTTGAGATCTCGATGGCAGATATTGAAAGAGTGGCAATAGCCAACAGCACTGAGTATCTGCCGAAAGTACCTGATTGCTTCCTCTTCCTCAAGCCTACCACTGGAAGTGATACGTTCGAAAAGCTCCCCATTATTGACGTACTCCAGGACCAAGTAGCTGTTTGCCTTTAGCAATAGTGCGATTACGGGAGCTTAACATTAAGACTTACATTTCCGTGCGATTTTCCCAAATATCGTAAAGTCTCATGATGTTCGGATGTTGAATGAGCTTCATGATTGCAATTTCTCTTTCGATTCCAAACGGCATCCGTCGAAGTCCATCCACAGTATCAGGCATGTTTGCCTCTGCTTCGTCCAGATCCTTTAGACTTCCAGCCTGTGAGATTTGCGCATTTTGTTTCTGCACAATCTTGATGGCTGCCTCTTGCCCCGTGTACGCATTCCTGGCAAATCGTACTCGAGCAGTTGCCCCTTCTCCCAAAGTTCTCCCGAGCTTCCAAGGGCCAATGTAAACCTTGATTCTGCCGTTGGACGCATTGGTTGAAACCGTCGATATTTGGGAGTTTCTATTGGAGTCCGTCCCGGGATTATGCTTTGAAATAGCAGACAGGCGTGGGTTCACCGCGTTTGAGGTTGGTGAGGCATCTCGACTTACGTTTCGTAGGGGATAATAGACACTCGGGGATATCGTTGCACCTGGGACTGTGCTGTGTGGGTCTAGAAGCCCATCAACTCTCAGGCTTTCATGGTGCAGCATCGGAATTGGTTTCGAAGAAGGATTGAATTGTGACTGTTGACCATTGTTGACTCTCCGGGTTGCTCTCCCAGGGGTGTGCGGCGGTGATTGCTCATTGTGTGCAGTTTGAACGATGGCCGTAGAGTTTAGGAGGACATTTCCGCAGAAGTAGGCTTATGAAGCCCTATATCTATATTGTAAGAACAGCGCCAGATATTGTGGTCGTTTGACGCACGCGGTTTTCGTTGTGGGGGCCGCGAAGAGACGAGCGACGCGCTCTTGTAAACTGCTAGGGGCTGGGGGTTTCTGCGATTATTAGTTGTCATGGTGGCGTAAGTCATTTGCCATTGAATCTGCGTTACATACCGCGTTGCTCTTCTCCCAATGCGTGATGAGAGGAGATAGAAGAAAAAAGAGATAGAAATCCGTAGCCAGAACCTTAAGCTAGTTTGTTTCTCAGCAGGAAAGAGCAGCAAGTAGAGGAGATCTTAGGCAAGAGAAGAAAGCGATAGTATTCTACGAATAGAAAATTAGCACTGCAAGCTGATGTGGAATGCAAGATTATGTGGAGATGGGTTGTTGACATTCATGACTGTAGAGGAATGCACCAAGAGACACCGCCCACACCAAACAGATTAACTTCGTCCCAACTTTCAAGCATTCAACATTTCGGCAATTTATAGCCAAAACCCTCAAGCAGAGTGACATCTCGTCTATTCTGCTGTTTATATGGGCAAAGAGGCAATAGAGAAGTACAGTTGTCAAGGCACGAAAAGTGTATTGTATTCATCAATAATTGATGAAGGTACTTTGTTTTCTGGCAAGGCTTCATTTCATCAGTACTACCAAAGTCCGCAGTCTGGTCACTATCTGACGTTTATGTGAAAAACCGTTCCAGGGAAGTCTGAAGTCCTGGTGGTCGGTCTGTTCCCTGCCCAGGATGAATAAGAGCTTGCTTGTTAGAGGAAGGCCTTGACGCGTACTGTGGACAAGCTGACGATTTCTGAGGAGGTAGTAGAACTGTTCTAGGTGAATATCAACTCGAGAGATAAATGACTCGTGGTTTTGTGAGTGATTAACAACAAATTCGATAACAATTTATACTTGTTCTTGCTTTTACATGCTCGTTGGAGTCACGTTTGATTCGGATTGCCCCGTGTCCCAATTCTATACAGAACGGGAACATGGGAAATCTGAGTAGCGGTGAATACTTGACAGTATGTGAGACGAGTACCACTTTGACCAGGCATGAGTGAAGACAGCTATGGGTAAAACAGTGAGGTTGACCGTCGCCACCTCAGCCGATATTTCGGTACTTCAACAGGTCACGTGAGAGGAAAGCTAAATTAAAGTCTTAGCTTAGCCCCAAGGAACGCGTCGAAAGCGACGCGACTTCATTCAACCAACAGAAGCCAAATCCGAATTTTGACAACTCGCCATGTCTTCGCCGGCCGACTCTCGTCGACGGCCAAGATCTGAAATAGAGGGCGATGATGATGCCGACATCGTCAGAAGATCACAAAGCTCTACGCCATCTTCCTCGGATTCTCCCAAACGTGCCCGCGTCAATGGATATAAAAACGAATCTCAGCCGGAATCGAGCATCCCTCGACAGCGCCGAAGCAACATGTACGACGATGATGATCTTGAGGAGGATAGCAATACGAGTGAGGCTGGTGCGAGCCAGTTTCAACCCGGTGCAATCGTCCGGGTTAAACTCACCAACTTTGTCACCTACGAAAGCGCGGAATTCTTTCCCGGACCGAATCTTAATATGGTAATTGGGCCAAACGGTACTGGGAAGAGTTCTCTGGTCTGCGCCATCTGCCTGGGACTTGGATGGGGACCAAGTCATTTGGGCAGGGCGCAACAAATCGGAGAATTCGTCAAGCACAATACCAGCAGTGCTCAGGTTGAAATCGAGCTGCAGCGCCGACCAGAGGAGCCCAGGAATCACGTTGTGCGATTAAAGATTATAAAAGATGGAAACGTCCGCGAGTTTTGGCTGGATGATCGCAAGACATCACTGAAAGCTGTGCAGACCCTGACAAGGGGCTTCAACATTCAAGTTGACAACTTGTGCCAATTCCTTCCGCAAGACAAAGTATCGGAATTTGCAGCGCTATCACCTATTGAGCTCTTGCAGCAAACTCAACGCGCGGCAGCCCCAGAAGAGATGTTGGAACAGCATGAATCTCTCAAACAACTCCGCAAGGAGGAGAAATCGCTCGATAATCAGTTGGAGAGAGACAAAGAGAACCTGAGAACTCGAGAAAGCCGTCAAGAAGGTCTTCGAGTGGAAGTACAGCAACTCGAGGAACGGAACCAAATCCTAGAGAACGTCATGGTACTAAAGAAGACGATCCCATTCGTTGAATACAGATTTGCTCGTAATCAGCATATAGTCTTCAAGAACAAGAAGAAAGAAGCACAGAGATGCTTGAGGAGTTTGGAAGCGGAATTGGCACCTACTTTACAATCGATCACGCAGAAAGAGAATTATGTAGGCAGGATCACTGCTGCGGTACGAGACCGGAGAAATGCTGTCGACGTTGCTGAAAAGGACGCCAACACTCTCACCAAGACCATCGAGTCCATACAAGAGGATATACAGGAGAAGGTTTCCAAGATTGATTCTGAGAAGAAGGAAGAGACCAAGCGGAGGAATGAACTCAATAAAGTTCAGAGGAATATCACCGCATTGAGAGCTCGCCTCAACGATGAACCGATCATATTCGACAGTTCAGAATGGAACGAACGAATTGTGAGTGAACCAAAACCTTGACCATTTTTTATTGACTAAAGGTTTGGCAGAGAGCGAAAGAGCACCAGATAAAAGATATCAAAACCGAGATTGCGGCTACGGAACCAGAAAAGAAGGAACTTGTTCAGCGAGGAAGGCTGCTGAGGGAGAATATCGAAGATGCTAAGAAAGAATTAGCCGCTTTTGATACGCAAGAGGGCCAACAATCCGTACGGCTGAAAAATGCATCCGAGGAAACAGCAGCAGCCTGGCAATGGGTTCAAGAAAACCGGGATAAATTCGAGAAAGAAGTTTATGGTCCACCTCTGATTTCATGCTCCATAAAGGACCCCAAATACGCCGATGCCATCGAGTCAACTTTAAGCAAGGGCGATTTCCTGACGATAACAGCCCAAACAGAGGCCGACTTCCAAATCTTGAACCAAGAGCTTTATGGGAAAATGGGGTACGCAGTATTCCCTATCAAGAGAAGCGACGGGTCAGGCCTCAATGAACACCCGAACCTAAAGGCTGAGGAGTTGCGGCGTCTTGGTTTTGATGGCTGGGCATCAGACTTCGTGGATGGCCCACCTGCTGTGCTATCTATGCTCGGTTCAAAGTTGACCAAGACTGCGATAAGGCTTCGAGAGATAGGTGATCGAGAACTGGATTTAATCACTGAGGCCGGAAAACTGAACCATTTTGTTGCCGGATCTCATAGCTATGGTATTACGAGAAGGGCAGAATTTGGCCCAAGTGCAGTCTCTACGCAAACCAAGACCGTCTTCCCAGCGAGCCATTGGACTGATCAGCCTATTGATACTTCTGGAAAGCTCGAAATTCAATCAAGGATTGATTGTGCTAACGTCGAATTTCAAGCTTTGAAAGTACGAATGAGTGCCATCAAGACTAAACAAGAGGACCTCGAGTCGAGTATTGCAGAACTTCTTCCGGCAATTGTAAGTCAATGTTCTTTGACCAATTGAAATTGGCAATTCCCTCTAACTCTCGCATAGGATGAAATCAGGAAGGGAAAAAATGAACTCCAAAAGGCTCAGGGCGAACAGGCAGCCCTTCCAGCTAAGATTGGTAAATTTATAAATTCCCATTCCACCTAAAATTTACTAAAATTTTTACAGAACGCGAAGAGGAGGCCTTGAAAGAAAAACAGCTAGCATCTACCGAGCGTCGTAATCGAATCAAATCTCTGAAAGTTCAGATTGATGCTGATGCTATGAAAAAAGCTCAGAAGGCGCTTGACTACAAAGAATGTGTCTCCGCAATCCGAGCTCGACATGGAGAGCTGCTCGAGGCAGAAATAATGCTCATCGAGGCCAAGTCCGATGTTGGTAGTCTCAAAGAACGCAACCAAGATATTGATCAGCGTCTCGCAGAAGAACGCCAAAAATCAGAAGATGCTGAAGCGGAGTCGGCCAGGGCCCAAGCAGTAGCAAAGAGAGCAATGGCAATCTGTCAGACGCTTTCATCTGATCCTGAAAACGCGCCATATATCGATCGTTTCCGTGACGTGCCTGACGATAAAACTGTCGAAGATTTGGAGCATGAAATTGCTGCAGATGAGTCAAGGCTGGAGTTTACAAACGCAAACAATCCCAATGCAATCAGAGATTTCGAAAAATTTGGCGCTGAGGTTGACAGACTAAAAGCAAAAGTCAGCGACGCGGAAGAGAAGCTTGAAACCATCAGCGAGAAAATCACCGAAGTAA
The DNA here is from genome assembly GCA_007821475.1 of Lachnellula arida. NCBI lineage: Eukaryota > Fungi > Ascomycota > Leotiomycetes > Helotiales > Lachnaceae > Lachnellula > Lachnellula arida. The sequence continues at coordinate 42,657 of QGMF01000209.1, forward strand.
GAGGTGTCTGGGAGCCTGCACTTGATAGCCTCATCGAGCGGATTAGCGAAGCATTCTCATACAATTTCGAACAAATCGGTTGTGCTGGCGAAGTCGGTGTCCACAAGGACGAGGATTTCGACCTTTGGGCGATTCAGATCATGGTCAAGTTCAGGTAAGACCAAGCTTTCCAATAAATGAGAAAGATAACTAACACCAAGTTAACAGAGAAGGCGAAGACCTACAACTCCTCGATCAACACCGGCAATCCGGAGGTGAACGATCAGTATCTACCATCTTCTACCTTATGTCCCTCCAAAGGATGGCTCGAGCACCGTTCCGTGTGGTCGACGAGATCAACCAAGGCATGGATCCTCGCAATGAGCGCATGGTTCACGAACGTATGGTTGATATTGCTTGCAAAGAGAATACCAGTCAGTACTTCTTGATCACGCCAAAGCTGCTCACAGGACTTCGGTATGATAAGAGGATGAAGGTGCTTTGCATTTACTCCGGAGAGCATATGCCTGATAATCACAAGAAGTTGGACATCTCGAAGATTCTCGGTATGCGAAGAGCGATCGTGGCTGCAGGATAAGCCAGAGATGCAGTAGACATGCGGGCAATGGAGTTATGGGTTTTAATGATATACCGGAATTTTGTACAATAATGCGAATCATGACACGGGGTGGGTTGGTGGGTGGTATATTACTTGGGGTTTCAACCTCCGTATATATCGAGAGCATGGCTGCCACTATAATCCTACCGCTTTCTTCGGAACTTTCTTAGCAAATACTCACTTGTTTGTCCCATCAATCATGCTCATTGAGGTCTCTGATATCTTTCTTTCGGATAGTCCTGCTTATTCCTACTTCTCCCGTATCTTAGGAAGTTTTTTCTTTCTTTCGTATTTACAGATATTCGACAATACGGGAAATGGGGCTGGGACTTGACTAAGTCAGAGCATTTGGCCTGTCTTATTGCACCAGTATACCAGCTATTGCGATACCCGGAGTAAGCAAAAGCTGCTAGAACGAGACGCGGGCCAGGCGGTGCGGATGCCACGATCTGTTCAGGGAAACCTGTGAGATAAATTTAATATCCATGAATACCACCGTATACATGCATGGGGTGTCGAAACCCAGCTAAAGAATCCATCAACACCCTCATCCTCATCCCTAAACCCATCGCCCACCTCACAATCTTACATCACACAGACCTATCAACCGTCGCCGCCGTAGCCAAAGACTTCGCTTTCGCGTCCGTAGAACCAAAACTTCACGCACGGCTTGATCTGAATAATAATCCCTAATGAAGACATCATATGATACATATCATAGCCGTGCGTTGCATTTCGAGAAGAGCAGAGCCATTAGAGCAGAGATGGGATGGGATGGGATGGCTAGGAGCGCAGTGGCAGTGGCAGTGGCAGACAAGGATAAACTACCTACATACCTCTCGCACTTCCTGCTCGCCACGCTGCTCGCTCGGCGCAAGGTATTGATGTTGGTATAGCTGGGATGTGAGGGTGGTGGATGAATTAACGAGCTCGCTTTGCGCCTAAGATTGGTATTGAGGTCCACGATATCATATGCTGCTCGTATCAAGTAGGAGAAAGGCGTGGTGTTTGGTCGGTCGTGGTACGGCATGTCGAAACGAGCGAATGAATGTGCTGCGTGCAAAGGAGCTGGATCACTGGTGCGGGTGGGGGTAAGGAGAAGGAAGGGGGAGGGTGGTTGGGAGTGCGGCTGTACAATTATACAGATCTCTCGGGAAATGCTAGTTAGCTGGGGGAGCTAATTATCTGGCAAGGGGCGCCGTTGCGAAGATCTTGAATGCGGTAGGTGTATTTATAACAGCGGATGAAGGTGCGTATACCGTACGCTTCTGTGTTCTTTTCAGCGAGTAAGGAGATGGAGAGTGAGATGAGTGGAGAGTACTTGTGCCACAGGGCAAGGTCGGGAAGCCGAGTCGGAGTGCGAAGGATTGAGAGATGGCGACGAAAGTGTGGGGATGGACTGTAGATGAGCTTGAGAAGAAGAAGGTATAGTAAAATATGTATACTTTTGACAGTGTCCAAGTGCATGGAATGGGGTATATTGCTAATACAATAATTCAAAACAGAACCCTTCGTTAGCCCAAACCCGTAGACTCCATGCTTGAAAATTATTCGTCTCCTTTTACCAACTCCTTTTTCAGACCAACACCCACATAATATACTCTTTAACGCCATGCTAGAGTGCGTTTAAAAACATGTGAAACTTGAAGCACAAACGACCCAGATCAATTACCACGGATATCATTCGCGGAACTGGGCATCGACATCCTGGGAGTTTCAAAATGTAGTGGCAGCCACCAGAGTCTGCCGCAACTGTTCATCTTCGGCCACTTGCGGAGGCGGCGTGCGTTGCTGGAATGGATCTTGGTTCTCCGATTCAGTGACGTGAAATTGCTCCCTAGGCGAACTGAAGTCCCCTGGAGACGGGCCTCCAGGGGTGTCAGAGACATATGACTCTCGACGCTGGTTTTGCATGCCACTCGCCAATGTCATTATCCCCGCAGCCTCAGCGCCCTGAAATTTTGCTCTTTCCTCGGCTTCCTTCCGAGCAGCTTGGCTGGGTGCTCGGGTCTTCAGCTCGCCCGTGACGGTCTTCAGGTAATAAGGAACCTCAATGTTGCTTTTTAAGAAAAACAATTTGAGATTCCTTGCTTTGTCCTTTAACTGTACCTGATTCCTATCCTTGAGAACCTTATTGATGGTACCATCAGTACCATAAAGAGCCAGGATCTGACTCCAATGAGGGCCCTTGACTTGATCAAGGCCAGCCATCAATGTGTTCTCTTCTTCGCTGCTCCATGGCCGCCTCTGGCTTGGCAATCCCGGTCGACGGGTTGTTCCAGGGTGTGACTTTGCAACAGCAGCTTGACGCGCTCGCTCGTAAAGAACTTGTGTTGGTGCGCTCTGTGTGTGATATGGTATGCTCTCTTTGTTGTATTGTGATTGAGAAGAACTGTTTTGTGATTGAGAAGAACTGTTTTGTGTTGGAGCATGATACGGCTGCCGGGAACCTGCAAATACAGATTAGTAGGTCAGTACTGGCGTAGGAGAAGGGCCAAACGAACCTCCATTCTGCTGTAGCTGATCGAAAGGAATCTTGCTTTCGCGCGTTGTAAGATTCGATTGGACGGCTTTGCTACCAGTGATGTCTTGTGCAGTACCTATTTGCATGCTAAACTGATCTTGGGTGCTACTTTGGGTTGGGCCACGAACAGGAGAAGCCGGGGCTGTTAGAGCATGTCGCCTCATGTACGGATCAACAATTGGCCCATAAGCTACGTTGAGATGGGTACCGAGATCCTGCAAGAATTCATCCCATGAAAACTTTTCGGACAAAACCTCTTTGATATCATTAGCGTATTGTCTATGGTACATTGCCTCAAAATGAGCTTACGTATTGATTCAACGTCACTTGGCTCATTCATAAAATACTCTCTCCGAGTTTTGCACGTATTGAGGAAATTCAACTCGCTCTCAGTCAACTGCGCAGAAGGCCGTCGGCTAGCTAAGATCCTGTCGAGAGCAGGTGGGAAGAGGTCTTCGAGGATGTCCTCCTTTGTTCGATCTTGTTCTTCTTGCATTAAAAACGACAGATACATCTGGGTCTTGAGGTTTAGATAGAGTTTGCATGCCTGTGTGTCTAAAGCCTCAGCCTCCGGAGTAAATATGTCAATGAAGTGGTCGTTCATTTCCCAGAATCCGATATCTTGAGCTCCAAAGATGCTTGCAGCGAAAGTTGCAACATTGGTTGTTCGAATGGTAGCTCGATGCTTAGGCTCATCGATGCCAAGATCATCTGCAGAAAGAAACGGCCCCTGGCCACGCTTCGAGTAGATCTTCTTCGTGTCGTCGAATAGAGATTTTAATGCTGCATAGGCTTGTCCAAGCTCCGACTCTGGATCAGTGACTATGCGTATAGTTTCGAGGTAAGGACCCCGAGCAAATGTCGACAAGATCTGGGTTGACTTCAGACAATCAGTATGACGTCTGTAGAGAATTCGAGAATATATGTGGCCAGGAAATGCTTCTTATGACAAAAGATCGCTCTTACCAGGCTGTCTAAAACAGGCAGACTCAATATCCTCATAGACAAGTAGGGATCAGACGTAAATCCACGAGTATGTATTGCATCTTCTCTGCGGACGTTCTGCATACCAAGCAGGCTTGGATCGCGCGGCTGGTATTGTTGTGTGACGGAAGCGCTGACTCCCTTGAGGAGATTATCCAGGTCATGATTGCGCTTAAGTTCCGAGGACGCCTCGGGTTCGATTCTCTGTCGCTTCTCAGCAGTCTCGTGGGTATCGGATCTTGCGCGTTTGGGCGATGCTGGTGGTAACGAGTGGTACAAGGTCGCAGAGTCGATGTTTGCGGTTGCAGAGTCGAGGTTCGCGGTCGAAGGGGTTTCGTATTTGATCTGGATGTCTGGTTGAACATTCAGCTTAGCGCCCATACGCATCTCATCAATTGAAGGGCGGTCAGCCAATTCGGCTGAAAGACCTGTCATTGTCAAGTTTTCAATCTCACCAGTGTTCCCGCTCGCATTTGCGTATCCATCTGGAGTTCCGTATCCGGCACAAGACTCCATGATTCGACTGTCGACTGCCTGCCTGCCTTCAGACGGATACCGAATAATCTGGATCCTCGAGGCGGTAGGGGTGAGTCCGTGTCGCGGTGACAATAACGATACTTGGGGTTTAATGGAATTGTCGCGGGCGACGGTGAGGTGCTTGTGGTAGCGTAACCTTTTCTTGATGATAACGTTCTTAAACAGGGAAAGCGTGATAAACCAGGCCCTAGAAAAAAGACCCTATCACTATCCTGCTGATACACAAGCCTGAAATCGCACAAATTATTAATACCACACGAAAAATATGGCACTGCAGAAAATGAATCACCGGTAAATGTGAGAACTGATTGAGGGATTTTTTTTCTCAGGACGATGATAAACCATCCAGGTCACAGGAATTCTATGCTGGATTTTTCAATGTGGCTTCTTCCAATACCTATTAGCATTGGTTCCTGCTGATTACGATGCTTAAAAACTAGCGTTTGTACAGATCATAGCATGCAATAAATAACCTTTCCTTGAAATGCTCTACATACAGTTCGCCGCATGGAATTCGATGTGAGGCGAAGGGCCCGTGAATCGAGAAGTACAATCTTGTTATAGGTTTGTTCAAGTACTCGCAACACCGGTAGAGAGGGACTTTGTGGAGTATTAGTCCCTTATCTCTTTTGAGGTAATTATCATAGCAGCCAAGCATCTTTCTAGTGCTTCCATCCTTCGATCTGAATAGACAATTCTGCTCGAAAGGAAACCGTTCTGAGGTTGACGCTTTCACTTCTCGGCCGTTTGATACACTTCCAAATTTCCCAGCTGAGTACAGTAGATGCCGGCATTTAAATACACCACCAGTCTATGACTATGTGAAAGCTCGCGACGCAAAGCGTGGGGCAGGGAAGGATATATGGGAACAAAATATATAAAGGGGATCGATCACATGACCATGAAAAGAACATCCCGCTCAAGTTTCTTCTACCTGGACCACCGATTATATGCCTGGGTTGTGATTGTCTCTTAAAGCCTAACCGTACGGCGGGCGCAAAAACCCTCCTTCGCGAAACTCCATTTCGCGTACGGGACACCGACTTTTGCAGGCCACCAACCTTTTCACCCACTAGCTACATCCCACCCCACCAAAATTTGTATAGTCACAGAGGTACCTTCCCGGTGCAAAAGTTATCGAAAAACAATAAAATGTGCAAAAGTGTGCGATTGTAGGAAACATTAATTAAATGCCATTTATGAAGATATAAACCTTTATACTAGCTCCATATAATAATATTACTATATAATAACATCACTTAATTCCCCCTTTAAATCGTTAGTGACTGCCTTCCAGCCCTCTAAACCTAAATCCCTACTAACTATATCTTCCTCCCACTTTGTACGAGTATAAGGAGCTGGAGAATAGTCGTCTAGAAGAGGTTTTGGAAGGAACTGCTAAATGCAGGGAGGATAAGGCTATTTATAGCTACTATAGGGGAGTATATCGTGATTTTCAAGGAGGTTTCCAAGGCCTGGCGCTCCTACCTCCTACACCCTATATTTCCTCTAGCGCTCTTGTTATAGACCACGATATAAACTAACGCCTCTAGTTCTCTTCTGCCGTAGCTTCCTCTCTTTTAGGTTATCTTTACACTTAATCTTAAGCTCTCTTTTAAGGCTAGGAAACCGCTTCTTAAAGAGCTAAAGACCTGCTGCGCGTAGTCGAAATTCCATCGCGATATCCTTAATCTAAGAGTGTTTTTAGTAACGTAGATTAATCTCTAGCTTTATTGCATTCTTCTTCGCTGTTGCTACAGTCATTTATGCCTTTAGAACCTTAGCTTAAGCTCGTTCTACCTCTAGTTCACGTGCTTAGGCGATAGTAATCGCTCCTCTAGTCTTTATAATATAATTCTTCTCGTGCCTCCGTTTTGCCTTATCACGCGACTGCTTTTAGATTTAACAAAGCTGCTACATAGCTAGGTAACTATAGTGTACTCGAGGAGTTATATACAATCGATAAGTATTAAGCTTAGCTATAGAAACTAGTATTCCTCAATCGCGAAGGTTATTAAAGTGGCGGTTAAAGTGCTCGAGTTCTATAGGGTTTTAAGGAGCTGCAGTGAAGTTAAAGTTATTAGCGATCTTATAGTTAGCAGGGTCTAAAGTATTAGGGATCTCGTAAGGCTAATACTCCTTAATCTTATCGAGAATAACATATAGATTAAATAGTATAATGCTGCTCTTTTTAAATATACTCTTAATATTATCTTTCTTAAAGGTTTAGATACGTATTCCCTTAAATTCATCTAAGAAGTTAGCTTTATTAAAGGTAATACTGCCGCTGCGCATATATCGCTTAATCGCCAAGGCGTGGAAGTGTTTAAAGACCTGAAAGATACTAATATCGAGAGGTTAGAGGAGGTAAGTAGAGTAAGGTGAAAGGTAGAAGGGAATAATCTTATGCTTAAGATAGTAGCTAATAAATTCGTAGGTAAAGTGGGAGATATAACCGTTATAAAGCAGCAGACGATACTCGCCATCGCTTAATCTATAGCTAGAATGCTCTCTATAATGCTTTAGCCACTTGAAAGTAGTGTAGTCGTTAGTGTAGCTAGTTTCGGTCATTTTTATCTTTATTG